>BMAV01013205.1:151162-169158 GCA_019973955.1 Trichonephila inaurata madagascariensis
TTTCCTCCCTCCCGAAAAAAAAGAAAGTAAAAGCTTAAGTAGAAGAATATATCAAATTCAATATTGCCTGCCATTTTATCAATTTAAATCTGATTCGCATCCAAAAATAACGCATCTGGGATCCTACCCCTCCCCCTTGCGAGAAGTAGCGTCCCTTAAATGTATTCTTATTCATTCTAAAATATTAAATGAAATCAGATTCGATTTTTACGATACATTAAGTAACGGATTTAATATCAGAAGATACGCGCGTAGAGGAAGATTTTCAAAGATATTTTTAAGTCTGCTTGCATCGTGAAATAAAAGATATATTTTATCAAAGACATGCATATTTCATAATTTTTTTAATTTGCTTAAGTCGATTCCGAGTGATTTATTTAATGGTTTAATTGAGCTGTTCTAGGTTTCGGTAAGTGACTCAGGAGTTTTTAATTCTTTTTTAATGTCAACAAAAATTTATAAAGTAATTCAGTTTTTTTAATGATATTCTAAGCTTATTTTTGGCATCTATCTTGCAAATGTGATAGTTAAATTGATACCTACGTATATTGATACATTTGCCCGAAAAGGCCTAAATTAGAAATGTTCGGGATTTAAAAAAAATAATAAGTATCCTTCTAAATATTTTATATAAATAATTGATGTTTGGGTTTTGTTTTTTATGAGCAACCTCTTTAATTCACTTTACAGTAATGATTTTTAAACAAATTATATTTGAAAAAGTCTGTTGATCTAAAAGCTCAAAAATGGGATATTTTGTCATTTACAGCACTCCCGTAATTCTCCTTAACTCCCAACGGGGCTCGATTTTCCCAAATTACGTTTTTAATGAATCTCTACTCAACCAAACAAACATGCTTACAAAATTTCTAGTCTGGGAGGGGGGCTATAATAAATAAAAATGGAATTTTTATCCAACATAATCCTACAACTTAAGCAGTCAATTTCCGCAAAACTCGTAAAAACTTCGTTCTCACAGTTCTCTAAAAAACAAAAGGAACATGCTTGCCAAATACTACAAATCAGGTTTAATATTTCAAAAACAAGGAATTTTTACCTATAGCTCCCCAGTACATGCCTGCGAGGTCAATTTCCACAACAATTGTGTGACCGCAGTGGCCTAGTGGTTATGGTCACTGAAGGCCACTGAAGACCCACCATGTAGAAGGGGCTGATGCATGTAAAATCTGTCATGACTCAAAATTTTTCTTTTGGTGGGGTGTAGTAATTTGGAAAAGGGGGTATCAGCTCAGGCATCGTCACTTACCTTTTTCAGAGCTACGAGGTCCATCAACAACAACTCTCGTGTTGCTTTATAAGTCTCACTCTCTCGGAGGCCACGGTAGCCGAGTGATCAAGGTATCGGATCGTGTCTAGCCTTGTCACGAGTTCGAGTCCAGTACCACTAAAGACCCACCAAGTAGGAGAGCGATGCACGTTAAATCTGTCGAGAGCTCAAACGTCCTCCCGTTGGTGTGGTGCGGTAGTTAGGAGAGAAGGGTGCCAGCTCAGGTGTCGTCCACGTCACTTGAGCATGGTTCAAAATGACGTGGTCCGTCGCCAAAAGCCCTCGTGTAGCTGAACAGTGCAACGTTAATATTCACTCACTCACCAGAGTGTTTCTGCAAAAGACGATCAAAAAGCGCTAAGATCTCGCTCCTTCGATTACAGGTCCAGAAAAGGAGAAAATCGT
Organism: Trichonephila inaurata madagascariensis; assembly: GCA_019973955.1. NCBI lineage: Eukaryota > Metazoa > Arthropoda > Arachnida > Araneae > Nephilidae > Trichonephila > Trichonephila inaurata. The sequence goes on from BMAV01013205.1 coordinate 152,856, forward strand.
GATAGCGCTTCTCATATTCATTGCGGTAATCTAAATAATAATAATAATCGTATGTTGTTTGTATTGGCTAAATGCCTTGGCTTACTCTTAATACGAAAAGTGCAAAAGTGGCTCGTGGTACGCAGCGTCTTTTCCTTAAGTTAATCGTTAGAAGCGGTAGCACGGTTATACAAATACCTGGAAGCTCAGAGATAAGCTCTATTATCCACTCATCAGAATTACTTTAGAAAAGAATTTGTTGAAGTTACATTATATATATATATATATATATTCACTTAATGCTATCTATTCTTATGTAGCTTAAACAAATTCTTCTCTTTTCTCAACTAATTCTGATTAGTGGATATACAATTTGGGACGCAAAGAAGCGAGTTTGATCCAATAAATCTTTGTACGTACAGAATCAGTTCTTCGGGACATTATCACCTTCAAAGTAGTTCCCTTCATCATTCTCATGCTTCTACATTCGGTGCTGTCATTACTGGTAACAGTTCAGGAACGAGGTTTTTGGATGGCCCTTCAGGGTGTGACGGCTCACGCGTCCTTTTTCTAACATCTCTGTGTTCTTTGACGGCCCCGATTAATGGCAAATCTTTTCCAACCCAAATCCAAGAAGTGAAACGAAGGATAGATGCAAATAAGATAACCTTTAAAAGGACAGAAGTTTTAGTAAGCGCGATGGCAATTTAGAGAAAGTTCAGTTCAGAAAAGGTAGAAGCGTAAATTGACGGCCTACCCAAGAATCACGGAAATCGTGCCATTCATCCAAGGTACATACCATTGTACGCCAGCTTAAAGGAATATCTGAAGTGGATTGGACCGTTGCTTAGGATTCAAGGTAGGAAGATTGTATTCTGAATGCGAATATATTATTAGGATTGAGAGTAGGCGGATATAATATAATTATATAGATAAGTGATCCAATTGCGCGATCTGTGTTAACTACGGCTACGTGTTTTGGTTTATTCTCACTTAATATAAGTTTGTTCGATATATAAATAATTTAAGTTAAACTCTTAATAAAAGTCATATTAAGAATTCTAAAATGTCTCATCATTTCGAGAATCCCACACCTCTAACTTACGCTGAAACCCCACGATATGGTTGACAAAGATCAACCATATCACAAGGGGATTCTCCGTTTTTGCCCGAACCTCTGAAATGGAGGGAAAAGGGGTTCCGTTTAAGCAAGATTTATCTGTATGAGATAAAACAAAGTCCCATGGGGCCAAATATGGTGAATAAGGAAGTTACCCCATCACAGTAATGTGTTTGCTGGTCAGAAACTGCTTGACAAATAGTATCGTGTGAGTGGGTGCATTGTCTTGGTGTAACAGTTGGTTCCATTACTCCTCAATTCTGATCTTTTTTCCTAAATTTTCTCAAAGTCTTTTTAGTACTTTAATGTAGTAATGTTGATTAACAGTCTGACTATTGATGAGAATGGGAGCCCACTCATATCACGAATTTTGGGAATTTTTGGTTCTGTAATCAGTAACCTTAAAAGCCCAGCATGTTCATTATCTCCCACATTGTCCCTTCCTCCTGAAAACCACTTATGCCATTCAAACACATGTGCACGAGAAAAAGTTTCATCTCCATAAACCTCGGTTAATATTTGAAATGTTTTCGTGGCTAATTTCTCAAGTTTCACAAGGAACTTGATGTTGATTCGACATTTTTTCTGCAGAAGGCAGTTGCAAGTGTTCACTCAACTGGCTTATTCGGTTAAGGTGGAACTGGTCCCATGGGTAGAGGAAGTGAGTGGGAGGAAACATTTGATGCCACTTGCACTTCTTTTTCAAGGTCTCGTTTCTTTTGTATGTCACACCTTGTATATAATAGAACTTAGGTTCTCTGTATCTTTTACCGTTTCTAACGAATAAATTAAGGAAAAGACGCTTGGAGTTATAGATAAAAAAAAACGTTTCGTCCTTGCGATTGTCGAAAGTTATAAAATACGCTTCCTCCTAAGCTTTTTACTTCGGATATTTTGTTATCGCTACGGGAGAGACTTCAAAATACAAAAAAGAATAGCTTTTAAGTGCGTTCACTAGCATTACATAATCATTACAATTCGGTGGTACATATACTGTGTAATTTTTTTTTCTTTCGGCTGCAGTACTTAAGGTACTATGCCAAGAGATTCAGTCCCCCTCTTACATTCCAGAAAAAAGTAAGGGGTCAACTGTCTCAGTACCGCCGAGTTTTAAAAGTTAATAAGTGATGAATACAAGTTTTCGCTCAGAGTATGGAACTTTTCTTGAAAGCTTTTACCTATAAAAAGCTCTTCTTCGATGCACTTCGTGTCTTCTACTTTCCATACCGTACAACCCCTTCTCTCAAATAAAATCCTATGGAGGTGTCGAGCTTTTTTTGCAGTTTGATTTGAAAACTGAAATTAAAATTTCTTGATGTGTAATTTGTGTACATACATACATATACTGTTTGTGTGTGTGTTCCCTTTTATTTAAAATTGAAGTCCTGTAAACATAAGATACGGGGGAAGAAAGAAAAAGAAATTTCTCCTCTTTTCTACTGAAAAAACTCGTAAGAATGTCGAATGATGTCAGTGAGAGATTAAAATATATTTTATTCTTATTTGATGTTATAATTTTAAATCGATTTCATAAAGAGCGAAGTTAGTTACCTTTGTTCAGTGTTTTCCAACCCTGTGTGCCAATTAAACTATTTGCATACTCCATTACAAAGTGTTACAAGATATGGAACGAGGATTGCCAACTCTGAACGTTTTAAAATCCTTTCTTTGCAATTAATGTTTTAACAAATACTAACTGTGGGAATGTCAACATCTCGATCAGTACAGTCTCTAAATTACTCTTGGGAAAAAAAGCAGCTGATTATATTTTGTCTTTTCTGTTGCTTCAATGCATTTCCTGCGTTTTCATCAAAATCCTTTTCTTTTCTTTAATATTTATTTTAAATCACTATTTTTTTGTTTTTCTAATTACAAATTTAACTTTCAAATTATTCATTTTCTGCTTTGTAAATTTTATCTGAAATTTTGTAAGGCTTACGGCTTTGTTTTAAATGCTTTTAATGCTCCCCGCCACGCAGCTGCAAGAGCTATCTGCTTATACCGTATGCTATCTACATATGGAAGCCGCTCTGACTTCCTTATGCAGATAGCATAATGCCGTTCATATCCACACATGCACCCCTAAAATAATATGAAGTCTATTCATCTGACATCACGCTAACAACCGATGGCCGTGAGAAAACACAACGGCTGGATTCCACACCTGCGAGTCAGAACCCCGAATGTAATTCGAGGTGTCAGATGCGACCTCCCGACCCCAGGAGAGTGGTGAGACAGTCCGTTTTGAAATACTCGAAAGAAAGGTTGTGTTACCTCATCCTTCACAAATAAGATATTCTGTAGAATGGAAATAGTCAATGGTTTAAGTATAATGCATCGCTTCTCAAACTGTGGAGCGCACCCCCTAGGGGACGTGATATCCCTAGAAGGGGGGGTGCGATCATATAGAAAAGTGGAAAACAAAAGATTATTTAAAAAAATTATTAATTTATTGAAAGTAAGCAAACAAAATACATTCTGACATAATAAAAAATAAAACAAAAAATTTACACTGCTATAATACACTTATAAGTCTATCCGTTTTACTCATGGTATTTTATAACTAATTTAACAGTACTAAGTTAAGAACAAGATTAATAATTAGCATTGACCCCACGAGCTTGTCATATATAAAATTATATGCAAAAACAAACACTTGTAAGTTGTACGGTTTATAATTAATCCTTTAATTGCCGATTGAAAGTTACGCAATTCGCTCCCGAATGCCAGCGTTTTGCACGTATGTATGCATATGTAGTGTTTTTGAGGAGGGGGAAGAGAAAGGGAATAAATGAGCAAATCCTTCGCAAACACTGTCAAGATCTTTTGATTACATTCCAAAGCCTTCGGAATAATTTGATGGATGTCAGTGAACATAAAAGATTGTATTTCGGAAAAACGTACATAATCGCCTGGGACAAATTACGCTTTAGCTGAACGAGACGTTTATATACGCAGATGGCACTTAAAACGTTAAAGTCGAATTGAAACTTTAGCGTCAAAGTATCGTATTATCGAATTCAATACATTGTTATTGTGTGGAAGGGGGCGCGATGAAAATTATGATTGAACATTGGGTCGCAAGTATTGAAAGTTTGAGAAGTACTGGTATAATGTAACCAAACGTGCATATTGTAACTAATAGCTGTGGATGTAATAAATCAATAATTTAATTTCTTAACTCTCACGCTAATCATCCATTTTCCCAAACGTCACACCACATCGTGAAAGTATTTATTTATTGCCCAGAGAAACCAATCTCATCCAAAGAATGAAAGTATTGGGAAATGCTATATATTAACTTTATTCATTTTATCATTTAAAGTACCAAACACTTGGCTTGTTTCTATTAGAAGCACTAATTCCGTAGTAGAATATTTTCTCATTCTTGAATGCATAGGTGGCGTAATATAAAATTGGGAACACTTGCCTAATCAAATGTCTTTATCAATTTTTCATAAACTTTATTTTATCAGTTTCTGAGGGAGAGTTATATTATCGTCACTCTATTAAGCAACAAGAGGGCTATCGGCGATGGACCTCGTCATTTTGAACCTCGGTGATTGATTGATTGAATATTAACGTCGCACTGTTCAGCTACACGAGGGCTTTTGGCGACGGACCACGTAATTTTGAACCATGGTCAAGTGACGTGGACGACACCTGAGATGGCACACCCTCTCCTAACTACCACACCACATCAACGGGAGGACGTTTCAGCTCTCGACAGATTTAACGTGCATCGCTCCCCTACACGGCGGGTCTTTAGTGGTACTGGGCTTGAACTCATGACAAGGTAAGCCACGGTCCGATACCTATACCACTCGGCTACCGCGGCCACATTGAACCTCGATGAAGGGACGAGGATGAAACCTAAGCTAACAGCCCCCTCTGTTCCTTAACCAACATTTTTTGATACGTTAATCTCGTTTTCTGATGAAAACTTGTATGAAAATGAGCTAAAATTTACTAAATAATTTAATTCGATCGAAAATAACAAAAAATATTTCTTTGAAATACATACAAGTAGTTATCAAAATAATGGAAAAACTTGTGAATAAAAGTGACATTTTTAATGCACTTAGTAAGCATTAAAATATAATAGCTACCGGGTTTTCTTATAAATAGAAATATATATATTTTGGTAGTTTGGTATATCTTTATTGAAGTTCTGTAAGGCATGGATTTTTTTTCAAAAGTATAAAATGTAGGACCACTCAGATTTTCAAAAAGGCCAAATTGTAGGAGCAAGTGTGACCAACCAAAACATCTTAACTTTCTAGCGGCTTGACGTCTAAAGTCATGACAGCATACATATAATGATAAGATAATCTGGGCAAAGCAAAATAGTGGATGGACAGAGAAGCTCAGTGGAAGAGACTGACGGCTATTGACGGGTATTGTAATGTCTAAGGAGCGAATAACTGCAACAAAAATGACCGCAAAGCTCAATCGGTATCTGGATTTTCCAGTGTCCTTGATTATAGTTAGAAAGCACCTTCATAAGCAAAACATTTACTGTAGAGCAACAACTCTCAAGCTTGTTGTCATAAGTGTTAATGCTAAAAGTCGTCTCTATAAGTGGTGTCACACTCACGAAGCCTGTTCGATTGTTAAGTGGAAGAAAGTAATACTGTCTGAAGAATCGTTTTTCTCTCTTTTCACTACAACAGGACGGGCGCATGTTTGGAGAACACCTGCACAAACGTATGATCGTGACTGTCTCTTTCCAACTGTCAAATATGAAAGTGGATCTGCCATGATATGGGCAATTGTGTCGTGGTTTTCTGCTAGGCAAATCATAACTCTGAAAGGAAAGATCACTGGGGAGAAGTATAGGGAAATTTTAACTAACCAGGTTCATCCTGTGATTTCCTGTAGGAGATGGAATTTTCTAGAATGATAATGTACCTATCCATGTAACTGGACTTGTCCAATCGTGATTTGATTAATACGAGGATGAAGTGAAACATCTACCTTGTCCCGTACAGTCATCATACCTCAATATAATTGAATCTTTAAGTCTATTTTAAAGCGTTCAATATGAAATCGATATCCTCCACCAGCATCTCTCCCAGAACGTTCACATCTCCATGAAAAAAATGGTACATTATTCTTCTAAAAACTATTCAGCATTTGTATGAATCAATTCCTACGCGAATTCAAGTTGTATTCCACTCCAAAGGCAAATACTTTACATTCATAAAGAATTCCTTACAAATCTAAGCTATTTCCACACATTATTTTGATAACTATCAGCAATATTATAGTCCGATTTACATTCTTCCCTAATAATTAAACTCAACTGCATACAAAAATTTAGGTTTTTTTAAGTTTACTTCTTATGGCACGTTAGGGAAAAATATTCGCTACGCGTTACCAGTTACGGTTACGCGATGAACGTAAGTAAAAGATGTATGAAATTCCGACTTTCACCACGTTTTTAAAAAAGGTGTGACATCTCTCGCGTTCTTCTTCTAACATAACCTCTATGTTCTTTGACGGCCACGATTAATGGCAAAACTTTTCCAACCCAAATCCAAGAAGTGAAACGAAGCATAGATGCAAATAAGATAACCTTTAAAAGGATAGAAAGTTTAGTGAGCAAAGATGGCAATTTAGAGAAAGCTCTGTTTGGAAAAGGTAAAAGTGTAATTTGACGGCCTACCAAAGCATCACGGATATCTAGCCACTACTACATACTATTGCACGCGAGCCCAACAGCCTACCTGAATGTGATTGAACCGTTGAGCATTCAACCAAGGTAGGAAGATTATATTCTGAACGCTAGTATATTATTGAGACGAGATTAGGAGGATCTAATATATTGATATTGATAAGTGATCTAATTGCGCGATCCGAGTTAGTTAAGACTACGTGTAGTGGTTTATTCTCACTTAATATAAGTTTGTTCGATATCTAAGTAATTTAAGTTGCATGCTTAATAAAAGTCATATTAAGAATTATAGAATGTCTCATATCATTCCGAGAATCCCACACCTCTAACTTATGCAAAAACCCCACGACATAGCTATCGAACGATGGCTATGTCGCAAAGGTGTCGCGAGTTAAACAAATTTTCATTTCATAACCACGAGGTGTAATTAAATATATATATTTAAACTAAATAAAATTCAAAACTCTAGGGAGTTTATAATAATAAATGAAGCAACTCAACTTGTGTTAAAGTGATTTTGTTAGTAAAAGATTTATGGTCTTTTGTAAAAGGCAACAGTGAAAAAATAAATAAAAAGATTTAGAATGTCGAGTTTTTATGAGGTTGCGAATTATTTAAACTTATCTGTTTTATTATAAATTGGACGATCCCAAAGCCATCTAATTCTTTTTATCAAACTCAGACAAAAAACAATTACAGAATCGGAAAGATCATTTTGTTCATCACGATACGGTATAATTTTTTCTACAAAATAAGGATATCTTTTATTTTTTATGATTTTTTCTAAATTGAGTCAAAATCGATACGTTTTTATGAAAATGATTTCTAAGTCATTCCCGTTCAATTTCCTTTCGCGTTAATAAATTGATATTCTACCCTAAAAAAGTTCATGCTTTTCTCTTTTAGAATCAGTCATTTATAAAAAAGAATGTCAAAAACTGGTTGTTTTTTTGTTTGTTTGTTTTTTGCGATTTTTCAAAAAATACACAAAATTTTAAGTAAATATTAAATAACTTCGTTAGTTGTAAAAGTAATCTTACAAAACTTTTTTTCTGTGTGTAGAAAAATATTATCCATAATCTGTACAAAGATCGAAAAAATGCTTTAAAATTACGGTTTTTAAATTTTTTTGGGCGTTTTTCGTCTATTAGCCTTTTTACTAAAAAATTATTCTTAGATTTTTTGTTTAAAAATTACCATTATATTTTCAATCGATGTGTGAAATTGTAAACCATTAACTAAAAAGTTAAGCCTTCAAAAAATAAAAACTTTAATAAAAAGCGCGATTTTACGAAGAGTCAAGGGTTTCGCTACGGAAACCAGTTTCACGCCAAATTGGCAATCAACATCTGCTTCATCAAGTCCACTTCACATTTTCTCAGGGTTTACGCAAGAAAAACTGGCGAGGGAAAAAAATGGGAATGAAAAATTTATTTTTGCTTCAATAATGGCATCTACTTGGCAACATTACTAACTACTAACTACTTACTATTACAAATTTACTACTATTGCAAAAAAAAAAAGAAAAATTAATGCCCAAACAAGATTTCTATCAATTAATAAGAATGTCAAACGAAAAACACACACACAAAAAGGACTTTTACTTCTTTTTTTTTTCATCTTTTACCATCATATCGAACTCCATTTCAAATATTTTTTTACCTGCCCTGCCGGATGCGGTAAAACGTTCGTCATTAAACTTTTGATGGAAATTTATAATCGCTATACGAACAATGATGGATATTGCCATGCATATATAACTTGTGCTTCAACTATTAAAGCAGTAGTAGCTATTTCAGGAACGATTGCTCATACAGCTTTAAAAATGTCTTTCTCAAGATTACTTCCGTTACATTCTGAAACTGCTAAGCAATGCAGAACTCTTTTCAAATACATAAAAGTCATAATCATTAATGAGATAAGTAAGATCAGTGCTCAATTATTATTGAAGGTTGATTCCAGATTAAAACAAATAACTGGAAATTTTCAGTCAAATTTTGGTGGATTAGATATTATTTTAATAGGAGATTTACATCAATTACCACCAGTTCATTCTATGCCCATCTATAAGCAACCGAAACAGACCATCGTTGGACCGATTTTATGGCGAAATCTAAAATTTTATGAACTAAATGAAGTCATGCGTCAAGCGAATCAACAATTTTCTTCTAAACTTACAAAAATTAGAAACGGCGAACAATAGAAATAGAAATAACTCTGATTGAGTCTCGTTTTTGTACTGCGGAAGAAGCTCAATTAAAGGTGTCCTCAGATATGCGATTATTCAACACTAAAAAAATTCCATCAATGAGTATAATAACAAAATTTCTCTCTCTCTCTCTCTCTTTCTCTCTCTCTCTCTCTCTCGAATGCATATGCGGACAGAATAACTTCAACTGAAAAAGATGTATGTATTGGTTGTACTTCAAAAGAACAAGAAACTTTCGTACGTCAAAAATTACATAAGATGTCATTAATTGACACAAATGGATTGCCTTATCAAACAGTTTATGTGAATAATATTTATTACATAATTACCACAAATTTTGATGTGACAGATGGATTGGCAAATAGTGCAGTGTTGGATAGCTTGTTCATGTAGAAACATGATGAAGACAATATGGCTCGAGTTTCCAGTTTTACCTCAAATCAGGGGCGTAGCTACCGCCGTATCAATGATACGGGGCCCCAAGCTACAGGGGCCCCAACAAGTGTGAATACAGTACCACTAAGAGGGCTTTCGTTCCAAAAAAGGGGCCCCGAAGAAGTTTTGATATGCGGCCTACACAGAACTAGTTGCGCCAGTGCCTCAAATAGGGGGGAAATCAAGACGCAAAAAGACAATTTTGCCTTATCTCTACAGAATAATATTGACAACAAAATCAAATACTACGATTGATGCAGTTTTCGAGATTCTTAAATGATTTTGAGTACATAACCTATATTTCTTACTTTAGTTACCACAAGCCTTTGATAACAAAAGCATGTACTGAAACACCTATAAGCATAATGTAAGTAGACTAATAATAATGATACTTTTCTATAAATGTATACATTATTTTTTTAGTATTATGTATTGAGAATGAAAACTTTGTTTATACTTATACATTTTCAATCCTAATTATTTTTTTAAATACAGTTTGAAATAATAATGATAATTATAAATTTGTTAATTCTATATAAGATTAAAATAAAACTTAATTATACAATTCAATACCTATAAGCCGAAGAAGTTAACTTCTACCACATGTTCACACTGATATACGCACACCTTTTTTTTTTTTTAATTTAAAGGGAATTTTGTACATATGTTCTGAATTTCGTTATTACTATACTTGAAGCTTTCAAAAACTTCAAAAGAAATAAATTATATTTAAGGTCATCGCACATGTATTTTCTTTTATAACATATTCTATACAAAATATATTATTATTTTAGAAAATATTATAATTCGGGTATATTCTAAGATGAATATTTTTAACTGAATGTTGATAGAGAAAAAGTTCGAAAAATAATTTTCTTATTACATGATTTTCTGAAATAAGCTTCCACTTCTACAACCGAGTTTTCCCCTAAATTATCTTCCCGAGTTCATTGCAAAACGATTTCCGGGGAACAAATCTAACTTCAGTTAATTACTTACTACAACTTCCACTTTTTCTTCTAAAGCAGAGCACAAAGTTCTGATTCAAACGAAAAGGATTTTAATTGATTTCCTTTGAATTGGTGACGTCCAGAAAGAATTGAGCATTTCTTTAAAGTAAATCAGTCGGAAAATAGAATGGATTAGAAAATCATTACCGAATAGTTAAAGAAATGAATTTGTTAATTAACAGCTTCTCCGAATTAATTCGATTTAGAACTCCCATTTTTGGCTTGAAGCTTTTTAGAAAATACACATTGTGTGACTACGTATTTTATGTTTTTTTGGTAATTGCAAAGCATTTAAACCATTTCGAAGTGTTCTCGAATCGTCGGTTTTAAAGAATATTTGTTCTGTATAACTACGGGTATATTCTTGTGATTCTATAGATTGAAAATGTTTTCTGACAATCTATTTATTGTACGTTCAGTTAGATGTCAAACAGCGAATGTGAGTGTAATCATCGATTATTTGATTTAGATATCTCATCTTGAACAATATTATGTTTTCGGTGGAGAGGGAAATGCAAAATTAAAATTTAGGGTGTTCAAAAAGTACGACTACACTTTCAAATATTAAAAATAAACAAAGGTTTTCACTTACGGATTTCCATAAAGAATCATTAAAGTTTCTATTCAATGAAATACAAACTAAATGGGGAAACGTCACCGTTTTTCAACATTCCCATTTCCAAATGGCTGCTCCGCAAGAACAAGCACAAATTTTAGTATGGTTTACCAAATTTACCGTAAATGGGGCACTAGAGTTTGGAAGTGAGAAAAGTTCCCTGGGTGAGATGGATTAAAAGATTAAGTCCAATACCGTGACAACTCTCCAGGCATGACACTTTTGAACTTCTTGTAGGGATGCGTGAAAAACGTTGTTTACCAATCTCCAATGAGTGACACTGATGAAATGAATATTCGAATTACATCGGTCAGTCAGATTGTCGGTCCTGTAATGCTTCATAGAACGTGGATAAAATTCTCGTATAGACTCCATCAGTTGATAATGGGACGCAAATTGAAATTGTACAATAAAATATTATAAAAAATACTTTATTATTTCATTTCCTTTATGAAATAAAAAAATCCTAAGTTAATATATATTTTTTTTATTAATATTTTAATGTGTAGTCATACTTTTCGGTCACCAGGTATCTACTATCACTTGTAGTAAATCTTCCTGTGTATGACATAACAAAACCGGATTTCTCTGTAATACATTTTTTTTTTATTTCATTGGAAATCTTAATTTCTTGTAGATGAGTTTCTACAGAAATTACACTCTTAAAATGCTTTCCTATATCTTTTTAACCAATAAGAAAAAGAGCTTTAAGACTGATAAAACCTATCAATCAATATTCCTCGAAACATGGATTGTAAGATCATTCTTACTTTTAGAGGGTTTCTTTTATGTTATTTAAGCTTTAACTCAGTGGCATAATGGAAAATAGTAGGACCCCCCACAAGGTCAGGTCTTGGGCCCCAAGCCGGATCTTATACAAAGTATTGCAAAATCATAACATAATGTATTTTTACACATCACGTAAAAACATTTAAATATTAAATTTATAACTGATTATAAAATCAACCTGAGTCTGAGTAAACGAAGTAAATAACGTATAACATTAGAGAGTATTTACAGTATTTATTAAAATGGAAAATCTAACAGTCGACAGATAACCTGGTAACTTCAATAAAAACGATACACTAAGAAAGACACGAACACTGTAAATATAATTTTTGATTTCAAATTCCTACGAAAGAAAAAAAAGTATCACTTACCTTATTCTTCGTTTCTGAATCCCGGGATGAGCTTGACCTAAAGTTCGATTATATTCTAGCATAAATGCTGCAACTCTTAATAAGGAGAGTTTTTTGTACGATACAAAAATGATTTAATGAAGAAAGAATAAAAAACTGATAGATTCCGCGTTTTAAGACAAAGACACAACTACTCTTACTAATCACTTCCAGGATTTGTTCATCAAGTTCCTGGCATTACTATTACTAGCACTTGCATAAGATGATATACTCGCAGATATTAAAAAGTTATCCAATTTTGTATAATTGCTATTAATATTATACTCCTTTCCTTTCGAATTTTTCGTTTTTGAGAACCACTCAAAGTTTTTTTTATCTTCACTCATCTTAGGACGGCGTTTCTTCTTGTCTTATTAACAAAATACCAGCAAAAGAACCGGAATATTAAATTCCGCTTTAAAAAAAACAGTTCTAATATTTCTGTGGCATGACTACAGTGGACACATAACATTTCGTGGTCTGAGCGGATATATTTTTTCCCTATCATAGGACAGATTGGATTATCGAATTACAAGGATAAATACATTTTTGTCAATAAAATTTAATTATTTGCATTAAATTGTTAAGATATTATTGTGCGAATACATTTTATACATAGCGAAATGTAATAAAAAATAAAAACTTTCAGATAAATATTTAAAAATTAATATTAAATAACAGTATAATGAAGGGTACGAACAAATTTCATGGCTTTTGCATTTTAGAGTCAAATAAATATTAGAACATTTGCAATTAACATAAAATAATTAGTTTCGTTAATGTGAGTAAAGATAAATACAAGAAGTAAAATATATAAAAGAGATACAAGTAAATAAAAGAAAAATAAATACAAGTAAATAAATACTAACATTTTTATTATAAAAGCATAAATGTCATTTACCATTGGATTTAGTCCAAACTAAGTTACAAAACTTAAAAGATTTTAGTCATTTTTCTAAAAATTGTTTGATGTTTCGAATTCTTTTAGGATGTTTTCAATAAGAGAGCAGAAGTGAGATCAAAATTTTTTAATAGTAAAGGAGCACGCTCTGTATTTAAGCGCATTGAATATAAAAATATATACTATGTGAAACTTTTCTCAGTATGCTTTATTTTATTGAATACTCTTAAATATAGACCAAATAATCTTTTAAAATCCTCTCTTTGCTTTTCCAAGTATAGTAATACTATTTTACGTGATAAAAGCATAACCGATGTACGTTATATTCGACTTCACTAAATGAAAATTAATTACATGTGTGTGGGGGGACTAAAGACGCCAATAAGTTACTCTGCTGCTTTGGTTAAAAGTAAATCATGTCTTAATTTTCTCCCTACAGCTAATACAAAGTATACTATAATAATAACAGTGACGAATTTTTTATCTTCCTAGCATTTTATCCGATTCTCCGTATGACTTTTGTTTTATCTGTTAGTAATTTAGGTTTTTAAAAAAAGAAAGAAAAGTATCTCCCCCGTTGCGGGGATTACAGCAAATCAAATAAAATGTTATTTTCTTTTTATTTGCTGGATCAAAGGTATCTAAAGTGTTCTGATTTTGAATGACGTTAGATGGCCAATTGGAAAATCGCTTAAAAATTGTATTTGAAAAAATGCTAAGGGAATTTTGAGAAAATCTACATTAATGGCGTCACTCATGCTTTGGACCCCCCCCCGTCCCCCACAGTGGGCGGGTGTACGTTACGCCGCTGCTTTAACTGTATCATTTTTGTTCTTGCTACATATATAATAAACATTTTTTCTTCGTTTCCTAACATTAGCTAAGGAAAATTAAGCTATTAAAACTTTTTAATTTATACAATTTTCAAAATCATTGGCACATTGTGGCATTACATTGTTGTAAGTTGCCATTTTTATATACCAATATTTGATAGTTTTACTATTAATCTTAGTAAAATAATTAACACAAACTTTTTTATTTACGTTATGTTGATATTTGCTGCTGCTTTAACACAGTAAATATACATTTATGGATAGTTTTATTAGATTGACAATAAAAAAGTTCTACCCATTTTTATTACCCATAAAGAAGAAAAATTAAAAGTAAAATGAACATTATCTATGGGGTTGTGTATAAGCATCATTGTTATCTATGACCTTGTCATCTTTCTGGTAGGAGATGAATCCCACGGCGCTAAAATTCCAGCGGTTTCTAGTCAAAAAAGTCTAAGGATAGCAGTTTTCCTAGCATCAAAATCATCAAAGATTTTCTGACTGAAGGAATTGTTCAAAACACGAAATAGGTGGTAGTCGGTGCCAAGTCAGGAGAATGGGGAGGGGAGGGTAAAACCTCCCAGCCAAAACCTGTGCCTGTGGCTTGGCGTTATCGTGATGGATAACATCGCGACGATTGATGGGACCTAGCCACTTCGTTGCCAAATTTGAATGTGGCAGCACCTCCCAGTGAATTATTCCCAGCACATCCCACCACACACTCAAATAACACCATCTTGGCATGAAGTTCAGCTTTCGAAGTCGACGCAGGTGGATCAGAAGGGCGCATACAATCCTACGATCCTTTACATTACGGTACATAACCCACTTCTCATCTCCTGTCACGTGTCAAGAATGGGTCATTTTTATACCGAAATAGGAAGGGAACACAGGTGGTAATTTGGTCATCTCGTTGCTTAGCTGTCAGGTTATGTGGAAACCAAAGATCCAACTTTCCTATAAAACCCAAGTCAACCAGCCGTCTCTCGACCATTGACAGGTGTACGTTGCAGATCTTCTAATTCTTATACGTAAGGGTTCCTTATGGCGTGGTCAATATTGACTTCTCCAACTTGTGCTGACCATCCAATCCTAGCCTGATCTTGTCAGCTTCTGTCTCCTTCCTTAAATTTACGAAACCATCGCCGATATGTGCTTTCATCTCTGTCTATTGCATTTTCCCTATAAACTTGACAAACATCGCGACATGTTGCGGCTGCCGTACTCTCTTTATCGAACTCGTTTAACAAACAATATCTTACAGGCTTCTTCTCGCTTTCCATGTTTACAACCTCTGGGATTTTTTTCAGGGGATTAACTGTCAAGAAACGTCAAAGAACAAGTGCTGTGCTATTTTGGAATCTTAACTAAATGGGCCAACTTTTGAGACACTTTCCTGGGGTTGTGTGCAGTAGCTTTTTTTATGGAGATTTATAGTTAGGTGATATCTTTTTCTCAAACACCAACTCACACAAAGAACGTTCATTTTAACTAAAAAAGCCAAATGCGTTTTTGTCCGACTTGTAACTGCGATTAATAGTGCCTCTATGTAAGATAATAATGAAAAAATCATCTTAAAATTGTGGAATTTGTGGCTATAGTAGCTCATGATGTGTTGTCAATTTTCCATAGTTTTGAAAATATGCTCGTCCGCACTTAACCAAGTGCTGGGGAATTTTTTTTTTTTTATATTTTTCCCAGAGCAGATATGACACCTCCTTTCACCTCATGCCCGATGATCGTTAAGTTTCGGGACACCCTGTATATTCCTAATTAGCATAGCCTATGAGAAACTTATTTTTAATTTATTCCGAGGTATAAAATAACCTTATGAATGAATTAAGAGTTACATATTTGACTGCTTGAAACTCGTGATTCGTGGTTGCATTGTGAATTTGACCACACCACAAATTAAGGGATTGCGTCGATTGAAATAGATTTGCAGAATATTACATCGAAAAATTAAACACAGGAAATCAACTATTCTGTTTAGTTGCAATTAGACTTCTGATATAGTTTTGGTGGCCTTATTATAATTATATTTTGCAGTTTGTTTCTCATTTAAAAATAACAGAACTTACCTCAGAAAATTTGTTTCTTGTTTGGTTCCCTTTTCTTTATTTTAGTATTTAGCACAAGTTGATGAAAGAAATGGCGCATTTTTAGGAGTACGGAAATACGCATCTGGAACCAATCTTTAAAATTTTGTTTATAGATGTAGAACCCAGTTTTAAAAAACGCAGGTCTTTCAATAGGATACACAGTATTTGAAAGCTTGAACTTGCAGAATGTTTCCTTTTTATAAATATAATTCTCCTGTTGTGTGTGTGTGTGTGTGTGTGTGT
>BMAV01013205.1:176023-204310 GCA_019973955.1 Trichonephila inaurata madagascariensis
TATATATATATATATATATATATATATATATATATATAAGCTTTTTTACTAACGCCACAAATGCTCGATATCTCAAAATGTTCGTCTTGAAATTAATAACAACATATTCAATGTTTTAACCTCTTAACTCACACTTATATTTTTAAAAAGTACAGCAAAAAAAAATTTTTTTTTAACTTAAGAAAACTTATTTTAGAACCTTGTCTTGGTTTAAAAAAATACAAGATCGATCAAAAATTTTATTTTAATATTGGATTTTGATCCACATTTTAGGTAAGAGCTGAATATATTGTAATCTTGCCCGTACACTGAATTTAATCATCTTTCTTTTCGAATACCTGTTTAGTGGTACTTGCTCGAACTCGTGACAAGGCAAGCCACGGTCCGATACCTATACCACTCGGCTACCGCGTCCGTCGAGGGCTCAAACATCCTCCCGTTGGTTCATCCGTGTTCATTGTTCTGATCGCAATAACCTCTTTTCTGCAATGTCGTGGGGCTGCGTTAGCCTGGGTGTCAAGGTTACAGATTCATGTCTGTGAGGCATGTCTTGAGTTGGAGCCTATTACCTCTGAAGACCCGCAGTGTAGAAGAGCCGATGCATATTAAATATGTTGAAACTCAAACGTCCTCCCATTGGTGTGGTGCAGAAGTTAGGAGAGGGGCTGCCAGCTCAGATGTCGTCCTCGACACTTGACCATGGTTCAAATTGACGTGCTACATCACCCAAAATCCTCGTGTAGCTGAAAAAAATGACATTAATATTCACTCTCTCGCTCTGCAATTTCGTGGCCATCTGCTTAAAATTTACAGCGTTGCTTAAGTTTTTCACACCAATGCAATAATAGTATGTATTTTTAAAAAATAATTCAAAAAATTGTCTTACGTCTGATACATTTGGAAACAAGGTGCTGCACATAGCCCAATATGGCAATTACTATGCATATAATGACTCTTTCCCTTTGCTAGCCCCTTTAGAACAACACACAGCGCAATATCTGTGTGTTGTTCTAAAAGGGATAGAAAAGTGGTAGCTTCTTTTAGGTGGAACACACACAAAACTAAGAAAAATACATTTCATTAGTCGCAGAATTTTAGAAAATTTTGGTCGACCCCATTTATTTTTATATTTGTATCTCGCAATGATGATGTTGTTAGTATGTGTGTCTTTCTACTAATTTGCTTCTGAAATCTAAATTTTTTTTTCACCTCCTTTTTCTTACGCAAAACATGTGCGTTCCAAATGCTAATGGCTAGCAAATGAAAGAATATTTTTTGATTATATTCATCTATGTTTACTATAAACTTTATCTAAATGTACGAAATCACACGACTACGGATTACAGTCAGTTTCATGACAGGCGATCGCCTCTGTTCCAGTGTGAAAATGACAGAATCGGAAAATACCGACTTTACTCGAATGATCTCGATATTGCGTATAGTTTGGACAGTTTAGCGCGATCGAATTAACTCGATCACGCACAGTAAAGGGTTGATAGGTTTAGTCAACCACGACTCTTGAGCAAAAAAAAAAATATATTTCAACATTGATTTTGATATAGGAGAAGAAAATGTACGAGCTTAAAAAATAACGAGCTTCTGAATGAGCTTCTTAAATATTATTGATGCAGCATTAATGCTTTGCCACTACTGTGATAGAGATCTAAATTTCCGCATATGCTAATAAATAATTTTTTTTCACTAAGCATTTGTTTTAATTTATTAAAGAATGGCTTAGTAATTTTAATTTTAATTATTGCTTACCCATATAAATATAATAATGAAATAAGAACTCTTTAACAATACATTTAAAATAATTTTTTTTATCTAAATGGTAAGAGATCAGAACTAATCATCCAATCTCACTACTTTACACATTAATAGCAATGTAATTAAACAATCGTCATCCTAAATCGAATGAAGCCATGGTAGCTTAGTAGCTATAGTCACGAATTCGTGGCCGGCATGTCAAGTCCTGGTTCCACTGAACATCCGCCGTGTAGAGGAGTCCGATGCGCCGTTAAATCCGTCGTGACTCACTCGTCTGGGTTGGCGTGGTGTAGTTTGGAAAAAATATGTCAGCTCATGTGTCGTCACTTAACCGAGGCTGAAAAGGACGAGATCCATCTCCAATAGCTCCTTTATAGTGCTACACTAATAAACCCTCATTCACTCTCACTCTAATCCTTCAGCAAACCTTTGTGACAAAACATTCAAATATTCTTGCAATAATTTTAAAGGTTATAAACATTTTTACGATGAAGAGACCAGAATGTGCGTTTTATATTCCGCAGTGGACTCTTCTGAGGTAGGCCCTTGAAATATTTTAATCTGGAATATTCGCGATTGGAACAAAGCAAAGCTTTGAAGAAAATAAGAACTAAGCTTTAGCCGCAGTCCCTGTGACAAAAGGATAATGCTCTATGTAATTAATCAAAATAAGGGAGATAGATTGATACGCCACTTTCATTGTGTAGCATCTGAAATCTAATTACCTTTTCTGTACAGTAATTATTTTTTTGTTTTGCAAACTTAAAAGTTTCCTAATTCGCCGATTCATGATTGCATTTTCAAAGCAGCCATCGGGAATTTGCTGATACCACTAATAATTACACCTTTGAAGATCTGTTTGTTATGAAGGTTGCTTAATGGGTACTAAGGGGTTCTCCTCCACCCCCTATTATTTTCTTTTCTTTTACAGTTCCAGCTCTTTCATCGAACAATGGCTGCGATCGTAATAATTGGATTGCACAATCTTACTCAGAAAACTTTCCTAATATCGGTTATCGCCGAGATTTTGGTTCCGTTTTCAATTCTGCATTAAATCCGTACAATTTTGAACTGCATCCGTATTTGTAAGAAAACGAACTCCTTTAGTCATTGATTTTTTTTTTAATTTCGTGATATAATTTAACATTTTATGGTTTGCGAAAAATTGTAAGTGCAAGTAAAAACCATTGAAAAAAATAAGATGCAATTTAAATAACTTCTGAATTTGGTGGTGAATTTCATCTTCGTAAAATAGCGTTGGTTCTTTCAAGAAATGTGAAACTAGGATTAAATTTGCCTCGTGGCTTGATAAAATTTCAAATATACCGTAAAATCTGGCGTATAAGGCTCATTTTAAACAGAAACAGGATTGAAATTTACGGGTGTGCGTTATACGCCTGGTAGAATTAATACGCATAACATAGAAATTATATGTATACATTATTTTCTACACGACATACCTTTAAGAGCTGTAGTTCTAAAAGTTCTTAAGGGCACTTTAAGAGTTGTATTTCTGGAAGTATACTATTTTTTCAAAAGCCTTGGATATAATACCTCGAATAAATAATTTCAAAACATAAAAGCATTGCACACATACATGCCAAACGTCGTCTACAGTGGCGTCACACTCACGAAACCTATAAGTATAAGAAAGTAATACTATCTTAAACACTTTTCGCTACAACAGGACGGGTGCATGTTTGGAGAACAACTGTACAAACGTATGATCGTGATTGTCTCCTTCTAACCGTCAAGGATGGAGGAGGTAACCGATGGATGAGCAGCCGTGTTGTGGTTTTCTGCTGAACCAATCGTAAACCTGAAAGGAAGGAACACTGGGGAGAAGTATAAGCTGACCCCAGATCTATCCAGTGAAGCAAATTTTGCTTCCTTCGAGAAATGGAACTCTTTACAGGATAATAATGCTCCTATACATGCAGCGGGACTTGTCCAATCAGGATTTGATAGAGCCCGAGGATGAAATTAAACATCTACCTTGTCCCGCACAGTCATCCGACCTCAATATACTTGGATCGTTATGTTCTATTTTAGAGCGTTCAATACGAATCAATAGCATCCATCAGCATCTCTCCCAGAACTTCCACATCTGCATGAAGAATGGTACAATATTCCTCTAGTCACTACTCAGCACTTTTATGAATCTATTTTTAGGGAAAATCCAAGCTGTAATACACGCCAAAAGCTGTAATGCACAGTACAATATGGAATTCGTTATAAATCTAAGGTGTTTCCATTATTTTGATAACTACCTATTACTGTGTGTGGGACGGATAAAATGTTTTTCGTCGAAACCGATATTCAAATTGGATATTAATTCTAGCTCCATACTTTATTTTGGATGCCTGCTGTCAGAAAACTCATTTTTCTGTCCGCTTAGACAACAGCTGCGTTAAAGTATGCGAGATGTACTCCTGTGGAATGCGCTTTACGGTTAACACTCTGATTTGTCGGGTGAAGGACATTACAGTTTACATCCACAACATAAACTGGGGGATGCAGCTGCCCCATTATTCGAATGTTATTCTAATTGAAAATGTCTGCCTCCTGTTTCCTTCTTCTGTTCGGTGTTGTCCGAGACCACGAACCGATCCACACATTTTCGGAAGAGGTAGTTATTGACACCTGTCGACCTTTCTCAAGAGATGATTGATTTCTGAAAAGGAACCGTATTGAAAGCTTATATATGTTACCGATTAAGCTCGAGAGTCGTTAATGTGCAGATGACCTAGCTAATCGGCAGATTAACTGATTCGCTCCGTTAAAGTGCATAATCAAGCGTTCAACAAAATAATCACATAAGCAGTTTTCCCACATCTATCATTCCTTTCAATATGGAATTTTGATTCAACGTTGACTCATCCTAGAATGATTTATCCTAAGAATTTAGAAATAGAGTGACAGAGACAGTATAAATGTATTCGATAAAAAACTTCTTGAATTTGTGAGAGGTGGCCATCTCTCTCTTGGGTATCTAGATATGTGGGAAGTAGGGAAGAAACAGTCGACATGATCCAATCAATTTATTTATTTATCACACAATGAAGAGACACAAATCCAATTAAGAGGACTTGGTACCCCAAAAATGACCGACCTATCATTTTTTTATTTAATCTTATTCTTTGCATTATCTTTCGATTGATATATCATTTGTGCAAGTCGGAAAGTTAGAAGTTGAATAAAACTTTATTTGAAAACAAATTAGGAAATTCGGCCACGCCCCCTTTTTAGAAAAAAAAGCTAAGAAAAGCGTTATGATAAAAAAAATCTATTTTATGAAGAGAAATAACAAAAAAGAATGTGTAATATATAAAGCAGAATATTTCAGAGGCAATACAATAATGTAATTTTTCTTCTTTGTGAAATGTGTGCATGTAAAATTTTTGAATTAAGGCATTTTATATTAATAATTTCATAATTTCAGTTCTTATTCCTGATATGTTTTTCATATAAATGTAATACTTCAATATATGTGAAGAAAAAAACTAAACTTTCTGTCGAGATAAAAAAAAGAATTTTTTTAACCTTTTTCTTGAATTTTCTTGTGCAATTAATACCTTTATTAAATTGATCATTTATAAAAATGTATGGGTTTAAAAAATACAAAAATTCAATTATTTTCAAGAAAAATATATAACTAATATCTTAAAGTGGTATTTTAAGTTAATTTAAGCTTATTATATTTTTTTTTCGGAATTATAAACTTTAAAGTAGTTTTTCTCAGTTTGCGTTTTTCGAAACATTAGTGTATTCAAAATGCTACTCCTTCCACAACTATTTACCAATCACTTCCATTTTTTTCCTGTGTGTTGCATATAAAGCATGTAACAAAATTGAGGATCCATTTTGCTGTAAACTGAATACTTTTTTTTAAAAAAATTAAAATGTAAGAGATATTGGCTTTTTCATTGATTTTTAGCATGCATATCAACATTTTATTTTTTTTCTCAATAACAAATTAAGTTATTGTAAAATCTATCCGTAAGGTTGTTTATAATATCCATAAGAATATTACAAAAAAATTTCAGGTCAAAAAATTAGTAATTACCGAAAGAGTAGAATTTTAAAATTTTCCAAATTTTCTTCAAAAAAATTTTAATTTTTAAAATTGTGTGAATAATATGTGAAAAATTTCATCTCGCATCATTTTCTTGAATATAAACATTATATAAAATGTTAAAATATAATTTTTAAATACATAAAGAAAGAAAGTAGTTCGAAGGGTACCAAGTTCCCCTTAATAATAGTAAGAGAATGTCTGGGTGCTTACCGCGAAAGTGGAACAACGACGGTTAAACACGAACGATTAGGATACTATCAAACTTGATCCTTACTTTATAAGGGATCTAACCTGTCGTCCGTTTTAATCTAATATCAATTTAATCGCAGTGAACAATCGTTACTTTAAAACTTCCTCCAAATGAGTTCTTAATCACAATAATTCAAATGTAATACCTTCAGTATCAATCTCAACTAATTCGAGTATATTTCCTCTCCTACTCTCCATTCAAGCTAGAAAACTTCGACTATATATATAGTAAGTTAATTTGAATATCACGATTTTCTTCTTCCGAAAGGTTGGTTGTGAATAACGCGAATGGATAGCCCAAAGATTTCCCAAGAGGATTAGTTGAAGGATCGTGGATAGATAAGTCACAAATTGTTTTGTTGTGGCGATCAGTATCTCCTGGAAGCAAATTAAATCTTCAATATCATAAAGCATAGCAGCACAAATCGCAACCATGATAAAAGAAATTAGAGTTCACTAAATTACTAAGAAGACCCTACACCAGGGGGACGAACCTTTATGGATCAACTTGCTATTTTTTCCGAAAGAAGTGTTTTATGAGATATAGACGTACTGTCAAATAATTTTGACTTGTAATTATTGGGAAAATAATAAAACTAACAATTTTCAAAACTCTTTATTTACATCGAAAAAATACCTTTTACTAAGTACAGTTGTAAATGTTTTAGTTATACGTGTAATTCAAATTAAAGTTACATTAGTGTGAATTCTGTTGTTATACACTGGATGACAAATAACTTATATATTTGGATTTTAATATGTTCCTTTTTTAGTAGAAAGCATGCTGAATTGAAGTCATCTGCCAAATAGTTTCTAAGCAATTAATTATTTTTGCTGTGGTTCACCTTGTTGACAAGAGGATTTGTGATTTATTTCAAAGTGCCATTTTACAGACTATGTTCTGCATACCATTGTTCCAGAACATAAGGCACACACCACTTTCTCACCTCTACTAATAATGCAATATTTCTAGATTTATCAAGTTTGAAATTCCCTGTTACACTTACTATCTTGCACTTTTTATTCTTTTGCTGAACTAGCCATATTAAATAACAGTTAAAATTTGTAAACATAACACAAGTAAACTCTCAAATACAGTTGTGCCGATGAAATTGACTGTGATATGCGTAGACAAATTTTGCATCTTAAGCAACTGTAGTCCAAGACTTCACTAATAACAAAGGAGTGTGCCTCCAGCCGTATCGCGACCGATCCCTTGTGTTTGTTCTTAATACTTCAGAGTGAACTTTGAAATAAAATGCGAACCCATTTTGATCACCGGCATGCCCTAAATATTATGTCACGTGTCATTGATGGCACGCATGCCACTGGCTCGCCATCCCTACCCTACACCAAATCCTTATAGGCGAAGATCAAACCATTTCATTCATTGTATTATATTTTTTCAATTGTTTAATGATTGATTTTATCAACTAATTTGTAGTTTGCATTATTGTATTAACCTTATTCTTTTGAAATCGAAAAATAAATAACATTATGTCTATTTCCTTAATTGCAATATGTTAAACCGTTTTATTCTTTGTTTCGTAGTTTTCCAATTGATTGTGATAATTGATTTTATCCATTAATGTGTTTATTGTTCGATTGTATTCACTTGATTCTTAAGCTGTGTCAAAAAAAAAACCATTTAATAACACATACAGATACGTTGCTTTTGTTCCACCAAAGATATTGTTTTCACTTTTACGAGTATCTAATTGGGGTATTGTTGCATATTATCTAGGTAATTCTTAGATAATCTGAAATGTACGTGTGCAAAGATTTTATGTTTTAAGTTTCAAGGTGTTATTCCAAAACTTTAGGAAAGATAGAACTGCAGCCCTTTAAGTTCATAAGGATTACGATTTCTTTCGAAAAACATATTTCAATACGTGTAGAAATGTAATTTTTTTTTCATTTATTTATTATTATTTTTTAATTTTTAAAGCTCTCATTTTGATACCCTGAATATAACATGCACCCGTATATTTCGACCCCATTTTCTGTGTTAAAAGTACACGTTGTACGCCGTATATTTTATGATAATTTGAGAAATTTTAAAAAATTTCACACTTTAACGGATTACTCTAGTTAATATGCTGTGTGTGTGTGTGATTACCTAGATAATCTTCAGAATAACTTATTTCAATAGTAACATATAATATATGATTTATTGAACAATGGTTGACATGTCGTGCTTCATTGCAATCATCTACATTTTTGTTTCTCAGACTGTGGGGTGCGCCCCCCTAAGGGGGCGTGATAATCCTCCAAGGGGGGGGGGCGAGTATATCGAAAAGTCGAAAACAAATGATTTTAAGAAGTTATTAATTTACTGAAAGGAATCAAAACAAAATACATTCTGACATAATAAGAAATAGAATACACCTTTACACTGATATAATACACTTATAAATGTATCAGTACTGCACAATTTTTTTCATAATTTATTGTAACAGTACTAAGTTAAGAACGTTTAATAATTACCAGTGACCCTATGGGCATGTCATAAAATTATATACAAAATTTAATTCTTATCTTGATAATTTGTACGGTTTATAATTCAAGTCGTACGTCAAAATATATTATTATTGAATTCTATACATTGTTATTGCATGAAGGGGGGCGCGATGATTAAAATTATGATTGAAAATTGGGTCGCAAGTATAGAAAGTTTCAGAAGTGCTGAATAATGATACGAATTGTTAACAAAAGATGACTACTAGCGCCTCTATATACAGGGGTCGTAACACTTCTTAAAAAAATTAATATACTTGCTATAATAGATGAATTTTATATTAGGACTTAACCCGGGTGAATAATGGGCCTTTGAGCCAGCTTTTAATAATTTATTCAATTAATCTGTTCTATTAAAAAACAACTTGCATTATTAATATTTGATTGCCGTACGATATACATTAGTCATGATTTCTATTCCTCAAGGAAAGTCTAACACTCACTATATGTGCAGAAACACATAAGATTAAAAATAAAATTAGTTCCAGTTTAGATTGAAGAAATTTTCTTCTTAGTTCTCTCATTCGACATTTAAAATAATACCTTTTTTATAGGGTTTGGCTTTGAACTTTTTTGTGACTCTTTGACTTTTTATCCTTGCGTTCTCTGTGTTTTTCTGATAAATTATGCTTTCTTCTTACATGCGCTGATAAAAATATTCTACATTTTACATAGGAGAAATTAAATTAATTTGGGCAAAAATGGAAACGTTTTTGTACAGATATTTAAGCGTAATAAATATTAATTAAAGTAATAATTTAGTAATCTTGCATTTCATTAAATCTAGAGTGAGAAGAGGAGCATTATGAAAAAAAATGTTGCTTTTTTTAGTTGTTGCTCTTCCTGAAATTCATGTCAAGTACGCCTAAAAAATTATTTTATATTACGAAAACGAATAATTTTAGTACTTTAATTAAAACTGTACATTGTGCTAGAGATGTTCCTTGGAGGGAAAACATAATAATAAGAGGACGGAAAAAATGAAGATGATTTTATTTGGCATGTGTATAAGAACATATTTTCACCCGAAAGATTTCATTCCATAAGTGAGAACGAATATTTACTGGCTCCGATGGAATTGAAAAATTAGTTTAAAAATAACTTTCTATTCGGAAATGATTTTGTGTGTGTGTGCTTTTAGAAAAAAGATTAAAATAAATGAATAAAAAATGCGGATTTTATTAAGAATATTTTATATCATTAATAATTTGTGAAGAGGATTAATTCCGACAGGCTAACTTTTTTACATATAAATTGTGCTATTTTTTTGTTCTTTTTTTTCATAAATATTCATTTTTTTAATATTTATTTTTTAAATGTTTTTTTTTTTCAAATATCGATTCACTCTACCTTATTGAGACGACAAAATCTGTAAATTTATGTGCCTTTTGACAAAACCTATATATTTAGAATAAGATTTTATGAGTTCAAATTTATTTAATATCCTTTTATAATTAAGCAGTTTTTGAAGATATTTTTAAAATAACGATGCGAATTTTTTTTTTTTGATGTCAAGCCCCTTTTATTAAAAGGGTGTGTAATTTATTAAACAAATAACAAAATCCAAAATTTTATCGCGGGAAAACGAATAAAATTTCTCCGATCTAATAATACCACCATGATGTAATGAAGTAACCAAAAATTTCAATCAATTTTATAAATCGAAACTTGATTAGAGTTTTAAGGTAATTTCAAACTAATAAACGTATATAATTTATTCTCCACCGCATCCTCACCCCAATAAATACCTTAGGAGAGGAGAGTGCCATCTCAGGTGTCGTCCTCTTCACTTGACCATGGTTCAAAATGACGAGGTCCGTCGCTAAACGCCCTCGTGTAGCTGAACAGTGCGACATTAATATATTCACTCACTCCAATAAACACCTTTATTAACACTAATTATATCTTATAATTTATGATAGAGTCTAATTATATTTAATACTACTAACACTTAACATTAATCTTATTTTCTCCGTGGATGCGCTAGCCTAGCGGTTATGGTCATGAACTCGTGGCCGGTGTTTCGCGGTTTCAAGTCTTGGTGCCACTGAAGACCCACCGAGTTGAAAGGGTTGGCGCACAATAAATCTGTCGTGAGACTCAAAACCCTCCCTTTGGCGTGGTGGGGTAGTTCGAAGAGGGGATGCCAGCTTAAGTCCTTTTCACTTTACCGAGACAAAATGACAAAGTCTGTCACCAATAGCCCTCGTGTTGCTTTATAGAGTGACGTTAAAAAGATCTCTCTCACTCTTTTGATTAAGAGTTTATCATTAACTTCGCACTTTGAAACTGCATTAAAGTTGTTTTTTATTAACACGCTTTTATAAGTTTCAATTGTATGTAATCGAATCTTTGAACTCAATTTTTACCCACTTTAAAAGGTCAGATTAATTCGAAATTTTGCACACTTGTTAAGGATCGATGCCAATACAGTAAATTTCATAATTTTATTTATGAGGATCCTGATCAGGACAATGAAACAAGGATTTTAAGAATTTCGAGATTTGGCGACTAATTCATTATATCGTTTCCAGATTTGGCAACTAATTGCATAAACCATTTCCAGATTTGACGACTGAAATATTAAGGAGAAACCCTAAAACCGCGAATTGGCTTGCGGTTAATACGAATAAAACAAAAAAAAAGTGTTCTTTATGAGAAAAAGGGTAGGGTGGGTACGTAGTTTTTCTGAAAATGGAAATAAAAAAAACTCGTGTTTGTGAATAAAAATAATTTATGTTCTTACTGCTAAATATTTTTTTTAAATTTTAATAAAGCAATATGTTTAAAAGTAATGATACGAATTAACATTATATCAATACGTTTAAAAGGTGATATAATACGATTGACATTTAATATTTCTTCTTAACACACTTTTATTAGTTAGACTTGTATCTATAGAGACGGAGTCCTTGAAATAAAACGATATGGGACTCATCCGAGGCCCCGTAAACGGAGAGAATAAGTACCCTACAGACCCACATTAATTAATATCTATTGATGAGCAAGAACTAAATTCCAGCAGCCACATAATTCCGACTCCAAATATCAAACTCAAGGATAAATTCAACAAAGAATAAATGATAGTTTTAAAAACTTAAAAACAGACTTTTATTATAGATCCAACTAAAAAATGAAAAATAAATTATACATAATTTTAAAACTAAAAAACACGCTTTTATAGTGAATCGAACTAAAAAGTTAAAAAAGTTATTCTTACTATAAGAATAAAATGATTAACGAGAAAATTAATGTCATTGTGGTAAAAGCGTGGGGTATATTAATTTTGTTATAATTTCTTACTAGTTCTATTCCGAAATGCTGAGTTGGTGTAAAAATGTAATAAATGTACACCCCACTCTTTTACCCCAATGACATTAATTTTCTCGTTAATCATTTTATTCTTATATTAAGAATTACTTTTTTAACTTTTTAGTTCGATTCACTATAAAAGCATGTTTTTTAGTTTTTTCAATTCCTACTATTAACTCACACTCTCTATATATTTATTTATTTATTTATCTTGGGGAAATTTTCAATCGTTAATAAAATACATTTTAAAGAGCTCCATTGAGCTGAAATTTTATGTACATGATCATTTTGGATGACAATACAATAATTAAATTATAATTAATAAAAAATAATTGATTAAAACTAACTATTTCAAGAATTACAAATACAGCCACGTTGGCATCCTTTGTAGCGACTTAGCGATCCTTTTGGTGACTTGTGTCAAAACTCGAAAAGGTTTTTTTCTCACGTTTTAAAACATTCAGTTGAACAGAAATTTTATAGACGCGATTGTTTTGGATGACAATACGATACTTTAATGCTAATGAATAAAAATGAATGACCATTTAATGTTGTGATTCTGTCCTATGTTTATATTAATTGTAACTATTTAATAAAAAGTAGCTAAAATAAAAATTTTCTTTGTGGATCTAAGTAGGATTTGACTTTTTTATATGACTTGTTTTTAAACTGTCATGATAACTGTAACTGTGAATGTGTACTTGTGGTAACTGTGTATTGTAACTATATATGATTGCTTGTGTTGTTGCGAGATGACGTTGTCATCTCATGCTTAATAAAATAATTTAACAAAGCTTCTGATGCAAATGTTCTGAAGAACATTCTGAAACCAACAAACATAACTTGGTGTCAGGAGTTTTAGCGATTATATCGGATTGAAAAGATATCCACGTGCGCTATGGAAGCCTTCCGACCCCCTGCTCCACTGCAATTTTCGCTGGGAAATGTGAAAGAAAAATGGCGAAAATGGAGGCAAGAACTGGAGAATTATCTGCTAGCAACAGAAAAAGACGATCGAACAGATAAAGCAAAAATAGCAATCCTGTTGAACTTATTGAAATATACAACACCCCCCTTCAAGTTAGAATCGAAAACTAATTTTTCGGAAGTTCTTCAAAAGTTTGAAGAATATTGCTCACCACGACAGAATGTTGTTTATGAGCGTTATAAATTTTTTTCATGTGTCCAACTGGAGGGCTAAGCAATTGAGACATATGTCACTCAGCTAAAAACTTTAGCATCCACGTGCGAGTTTGCATAGCAAGAAAATGGTTTGATTCGAGACCGCATCGTCTTGGGAATTAAAGACAGTGGGTTACAAGAACGACTCCTGCGAGAAAATAACCTCAGTGTTGAAAAAGCGATTGAAATCGTCCGGGCAGCTGAAGCGAGCCGGGAACAAATCCGAAATATGAAGCACGATACAGCCATAATAAACTTCGTGAAGGAAAATCAGGGCAAGCCTAAAACCCAGTACAACTGCAAGAAGTGTGGACGAAAACACAAGCCTCGAGAGTGTCCAGCGTTCGGGAAAATTTGTGCCAAGTGCAAGAAGAAAAACCATTTTGCTGCTAAATGTTTCCAGAATACAAAGAACATTCATGAAATGAACGTTCCTGAAAATGAACTGGTTTATATTGATTCTGTGAATGAAAATGAAACTAAATGTGCAATGAAAAATATTACAGACTCTAATTTTAAGAATGTAGAAATGGTAAGTGAAACTACTTTGTATAAAAATGTTTCATTAGATGTAAATAATAAGTGTTTTGATGTAAATTTCAAACTGGATACTGGAGCTGAAGTAAATATTTTGCCACTGTATGTTTTGAGTATGTTTAAAGTTAATCCTAAACTTAGTAAAACTAATATATCTCTAACTACATATGGTAATTTTAATTTAAAGCCAAATGGTTCCCTTATAATTAATTGCTCTACTGATAAACTCAAAAATGTTCCTTTGCCTTTCTATGTAGTAAATGTAAAATCCAAACCAATATTAGGGTTAAGAGATTGTAAGTAATTAAAACTTATTGAAAGAATTGATGCTATTGAATGTAGTATAAGTAAAAATGAGTTAATTAAGAAGTTCCAAATTAATTTCCAAATGAACCATATCACATTACTTTAAAGGATAATGCTGTACCAGTAATTCACCCACCAAGACGTATTCCTCTGGATTTGCAGCCAAAATTAAAAAGTACTCTAGATAGATTAGAAAAAGGAATAGTGTCAAAAGTTAATAAGCCAACTGATTGGGTGCAAAGTTTAGTCATTGTAGAAAAACCCAATGGAAATTTAAGATTATGTTTAGACCCTAGAGATCTTAACAAAGTAATTAAAAGAGAACATTATATATATCAAATTCCTTGTACAGATGATATCATTAGTAGATTAGAGGGCAAGAAAATATTTTCAGTTGTAGATTTGAAAGATGGTTTTTGGCATGTACCTTTAGATGAAGTTAGCTCTGAAATTTGTACATTTAATACACCTTTTGGAAGGTACAAATTCAAAAAAATGCCATTTGGTATAGTTCCTGCACCTGAAGTATTTCAAAAGAGAAATCAAAAGCTTTTTGGAGATATTGAGGGAGTAGAGATTTATTTTGATGACATTATTGTTGCAGGATGTGATGAGGACTCACATGATGCAATTATGTCTAGAGTTCTTAAAAGAGCCAAATTGTTAAATATAAAGTTTAATCCAGATAAACTACAATACAGGGTGTCTGAGGTAAAATATGTAGGTCAAAAATTATATCTAAATCAGGTATAAAACCTGATCCAGATCACATAAAAGCAATTGTTGAGATGCCAACACCAAAATCAAAAACTGAAGTTAGGAGATTGTTGGGCATGATGAATTTTCTTTCAAAATTTATACCCAATGTATCTAAAGTTACTGCTCCATTAAGAGAAATCATTCATGAAAATGTAGAATTTAATTGGGGAAAAGAACAAGAATTGTCCTTTGTAAACATTAAAGAATTGTTAGCTAAGGCTCCAATTTTAAAAGTTTTTAGTGTTAATGATGAAATAGTAATACAATGTGATAGTTCAAAAGATGGGCTAGGATCCTGTTTAATCCAAAAAGGTCAACCGGTATCATTTGTCTCACGCAGTTTAACAAACAGTGAGAAAAATTATACACAGATTGAGAAAGAATTGTTGGCAATTGTTTTCTCATTTGAGAAATACCATAATTTTGTATATGGACGTAAAGTTGTTGTACAGAGTGACCATAAGCCCTTAATGGCAATTGTTAAGAAACCTATGCATAAAATATCTTCTAGAATGCAAAGAATGATTTTAAAATTATTAAAGTATGATTTTGAAATAAATTATGTACCAGGTAATCAAATGTTTCTCGCTGATACTTTATCACGAGCATTTCCTGTTAGTGAAACTGTAAGGGATGATCCTGAAATGCTAAATATTGTGCATACTATTTCAAAACATTTACCCATGAGTGAAAAGAGACGTGTACAATTTAAAAAAGAAACTGAATTAGATCCAGAATTACAAATAGTTGTCAAATATATCAAAGAGGGTTGGCCTAAATCTTACAAAAATGTAGACAATAGTGTAAAAACATATAAAATTAAAAATAACATTTATATTCAAGAAGGGTTGTTATTTAGCAATGAAAAACTAATTGTACCTTATAGTTTGAGAAAAGATATGCTACAACTAATTCATGAGGCTCACTTTAAGATAGAGAAATGCAAGAAAAGAGCTAGAGAAACAATGTATTGGCCAGGGATGAACTCTGACATAGAAACATTAGTATCACAATGTGTAATATGTGAAAATTTTAAAAAAGCTAATAGTAAAGAGCCATTAAAACCTCATACAGTTCCCTATAGACCCTTTGAAAAGATAGGAGTAGATATAATGGATTTGGGTAATACAAGTTATCTAGTTGTAATAGACTATTATTCAAAATGGATTGAAATTGCTGACCTTGTAAATAAGAGTGCAGATGAGGTAATAATTAAACTTAAAAAAAAAACAATTTTCTCTAGATTTGGTGTTCCAAATATTGTAGTATCAGATAATATACCATTTAATAGTTATATTTATAAAAAGTTTGCAAATGATTGGGATTTTAATTATGCATTCATTAGTCCTCATTACTCCCCAAGTAATGGAATGGTTGAAAAAGCAGTAGGAATTTCTAAAAGCATTATGAAAAAGGCAAGGGAAGATAGACGAGATTATTTAGTAGGTTTAATGGAGTATAGAAACACCCCAATATCAGGTCTTGACCTATATCTCCAGGTCAAATGATATTTAATCGTAGATTAAAAACAAAATTACCAATCTCGAATAAATTGTTAAATGCTGAATTATTTAATAACATTCGAGAAAAGTTAATAAAAAGGCAAAATGTTCAAAAGATACATTATGATAAAACTGCTCATCTATTACCTGAACTTCAGCCAGAAGATAATGTCAGAATACTAAATTTTAAAAACAAAACTTGGGAACCGGTTAAAATAGTTTCAAAACATAAATTACATCCTAGGTCATATTTTGTTAAAAATCAGTCTGGCAATATTTTAAGACGTAATAGAAAACATATAAGAAAATCAAACACACCCTTTAATATAGAAACAGATCCCAATGACATAAGTACTTTCAATTCTGATTCAGAAGTAATTGTAAATCCTCAAAATATACAGAACTGTAAAGAGTCTAATTGTAATGTACAAAGAAGAAGTAACCGTGTTTGTAAGCCACCATCTTATTTCAATGACTATATTATGTGATTAATAACTTAAAGGGGGGATGTCATGATAACTGTAACTGTAAATGTGTACTTGTGTTAACTGTGTATTGTAACTATATATGATTGCTTGTGTTGTTGCTGTTGTGAGATGACAACGTCATCTCATGCTTAATAAAATAATTTAACAAAGCTTCTGATGCAAATGTTCTGAAGAACATTCTGAAACCAACAAACATAACATAAACTATAACTTATTATTGGCTAAGGACATCCTAATTTTGAACATTTGAGTTGGCACCCGACTCTCCAAGCTTTTACATCCCCCCTTGTACTCATTAGTTATTTGCTGGTCCACTCGAAGGACTTTGAGCATTGACAGATTTAACTTGCATCAGCCTTTTTACAGGGCGTCTGTAGTGGCACCAGGACTCAAACCCACACCTCTATAGAACACGACACCAGGACCACTCGGCTACACAGCTGGCACTAAAAAATTATTAAACCCTGAAGATTAAAACTTCTTTAAACATTAACTTCGAACACAAATATATTTCTTTAAGAAATGGCTTTTCTGTTGTTTTTTTTATCCCTTTGTTTTCATAGACATAAAGTGGCTGCTTAGCCTAGTACTTAGGGTCATGAACTCGTGACCAGAGTATCTCAGGTTCGAGTCCTGGTATTATCAAACACCCTCAGTGTAGAGGGGCTGAGGCACGCGCGCTAAATCAGCCAATGTTCTGACTCCTCTAGTGGATGTCGTGCGGAAGTAAGGTAAGGAGGAGGCAGCTCAAGTGTCACCTTTCATATGACTGTCGTTGCTTTACGAGTTTGTTACGAGCTTTGTAGCCGAAACATTTCATATTTTATCGTTGTGCTACGTAAATAAACGATTAAATGAAATGGATAAAATTCGTGAAGTGTTTCGCAGGTAAGGTAAAAGAATGAATAAATAAAAGAGCATGTTGTTTAATGCAATTGATTTAATGAAATATTTTATCTTATTAGAAAATTTGAAAAGTTAATTCGAAGTACTTCTAATTCTAGCTGCAGTGAGTGAAAGTTATATTAATACAACACTATAAGGCAACACGAGGGCTATTGGAAATAGACTTCGTCATTTTGACCCTTGGTCAAATGACGAGGACAACACCTGATCCAGCGGGAGGACTTTGAGAGTGACACATCGCATCCGCCTCCTCTACTCGGTGGGTCTTCAGTAGCTCCAAAACTCGAGCCCCCCTACTCGAGTTCTCGACCCTAACTACCAGACTACCGCGTCCACCTCTTGCTCCGATACAACGTATAATATTTTTCTGGAAACATTGCGGGAAGAGTTTTCCATGCGTACGTCTGGACAATGAACTTTGGCCTTGAAAGAACATTTGGACGGAGGGATTGATTCGGTTTAACTGCATCGCATAAGGAGGCAACACTAAGGTTATTGCTCTGTTGTGCTTTGATTTGATTTTCTTAACTTCGCACACTCTAAGAAAACGCGAAAGCTGTTGCCAGCGGACCTCTTGGTTATTAACCAAGGTCAAGTGTTGAGGAATGCAACTAAACTGGCACCCTACTCTCCAAATCAAAGTCAATCAAATAGTAAGAATAACTTAACATGTTGCTATATGTAAACTTGTGCGACGTTAATATTCAATCAATCAATCCGAGCTTTTTAATTGCCACGATACCCTCAGGATTACAGCCACGAACTCATGGCTGGAGTGTCGTGAGTTGGTGCTGAGCAGAAGAAAACCCTTCACGTTCAATTTGTCGAGGTTCAATGTCCAACCGTTGGTATGGTAGTTAGAAGAGGTGGGTACCTCCTCAGGTGTCGTTCTCGTTCCTTGAACGACGTTCGTCACCAATGTCCCTCGTGTTGCCTTTTAGTGCAACGTTAATAACACTTGTACTTTCACTCCAGACTTTCTAACAGAAAATGATCTTTGATATTTTTTAAACTCTTCTATAGAGCCCGATCCCCAATCAATCAATCACATACACACACAAATAACGTAATTGCAGCTTATCTTAACTATAAACAAAAGGAAAAGAAGTCTATTTCTTTAAGGTTCCTTCTTAACACCGTATTTTGTTTAATCTAAATCTTGCTTTGTTTCCTGCTGCTGAAAGGAACAAGTATTGGAGCATGGCATGCATGTACGAGGGCCGCCTGTGTCGCTGTCCATTGTGACATCAATGAGTCTCTCGCGTTGAATGCAAAACTGATTGAGAACCTTTTGCTGGGCACTGAATCTCTCCACACGAGTGAAACTGACGGAGTAGAATACAGAGAGGATGAATGTATTTCCAGAAAGCACCCAAATCGATTTTGAACTCGCAATCCTGAGCCAAAATGGAATGGTTTTGAAAATGGCAAAAAGAAAAGGGCTTCTTCTCGGGCACTCTTTTTCACTATTCCTACTATTAGCTCACTCTCTATATATATTTATTTATCTTGTTAAAATTTTCAATCGTTAATAGAATACTTTCCATTCATCCAATGAAGTTCAAATACATTTTTTTAAACCTGTAATGGATGACACTTGATGTTAATATAATTTTTCAATTAAATCTAATTAAATTAATTACCGGTTTTGACGTGTGTGTGTTATATCGAGGCATTCACGAGTGCAGTGGATTCCAGAAAAGAAGAGTTGATATACCTCGAGACATACTCAAAATACGTTTAAGAATGTGGAAGCGGGATAAAAAAAAATCCCACTGCAGTCTTGAAAAATGCTTGCAATATCCTTTTCCCCGGCAGAACGGAGTTCTTTTGTTTGGGACATAGAGAATTTCAGTCGTGTTCAAAGGGATCAAGAAATTATCCGCAAGTGTCAATTATTGTTTCTACGGGGGGAAATAATTTTCAGTCCTGCTGTAAGCAACTCATGTTAAATCATTGTGCTCGTCAGCTATGAGACTGAAAATAATTAAAAACATCGGTGTGAAACTTTATATAACAGACTCGAAAGGAAACATTTTAAATTATAGTAGGAGAGAAATTTCCTATTTCCCCTACGTCAACGATTTTCTTATGTTTTGCCATTGTCTTAAAGGAATTTAAAGGACAGCAAAGATTTATATTTAACAAAAGTTACCTTGTCCTTGAAATGGAAATATTCTGTCAATGCAGGAATCAAGGATTACAAAAGCTGAATTAAGAAATGTGTCATCAAAGCTGGCTAATCCATCTATCTGAATTCTACATACTGTAAATTATGAAGAGGACAAGCATTCTTGTATATTTGATAAATGATTTTGCGTTTCCCTTCCAAGAAAGAATTCTCTAATACACTAAGATGGAGACCAAAACATTTCCTGCCCATACGGTCCTTTTAAGTGCCAGGTCACCAGTGTTCAAACCATATTTACCCAAGATTACGATACTGTTCGTAGAAGGCTGCTGTACATGGACACTGTGGAAGATTTGCAATGGGAAACCGCTTTGGCGTTATCTATTACTTTTGAGGACCTTGAGGAAATATTCCTTTTTCTTGAAAGACAATAGGAATGTTAAAAATGTTTGCGAAGTATTGCGTTTCCTTGACCTGCATCTGGATAAAGATCTGAAGAAGGCTGCGCACATCTAAATACTTAAACATACCGACGTTTAACTGAAATTAACAAAATAGATTAATTTATAAAATTAATTCTACTTTGGTTTTTGAAATAATGTATATATGAATAGTTAAAAGGATTAAAACACCAAAATAGTTAATTTTTTTAAATGTCTTATCTAATGTAAACAATTCCCATTGAATCGCATTAACAAAAATGTACATTTAACCTTCAACTGCTTCAGTAAAATCTTCCAATATTCTTTATGAAATTTTATGTAGAAATGTACAATTTCCGAACGCTTTTACGTACAGCTGTTTAGAGAAATATATTTTATATGTAAAACTGTCCTGTGTTTCTGAATGTTTTTATAAGGTTGGCTATTTCGAGAAAATGTTTAAAGAAAACATTTCAATTATGTTAATCTACGTAGTATTTTTATCTGAAGCTAATTGTTTGGATTTGTATTCGGTTTTTTATATATAAAATATCATTGTGTTTTTGTGTTGTATTTTGTTGAAAGTAAAGGATGTCAATCATTTTTGAGTTCTACATATTTTAGATATATATAGGATGAACCCAACGTCTTGCCCTAATTACAAGTATTTGTTGTACTCAAATAAAAATAAAATATATCCAAACAAATGTCTAATTATATACGTACTATTAACAATTTTTTCTAAGACTGTTTACCTCTGTAAATTGCAACGTCGGCCTTCCTTAAGAGAATGTTAAAAATGGCATTCCATTTACCGCTGTGTTCTTGCGCCTTCTAAGCAAGTAACCTCAGTGTTTCATGTAGAATTCTTACTAAAATTGTTAGCGATATTTGAAGCTCATAACAACTAAATTCACATTGAATATAAATGGGCGATTTCGTTTCGTGACGCCAAAGCACACTTCAAGCTTTTGCTTGATTCGACGCCATTTCAGAAAAAAATGTCTTCCTTACAAATATTCCCCTGTAGAAGTATTCGCGCCATCTACTGCACTCAAAAAAAAAAGAAAAAATCCACAACTAATCCTGACTTATCCAATGATACAAAAGTTACATAATAGTTATTTTGTGCTGATTTTTTTAAGTTGTTCCTAATACATCTGTCACACGATGTCAGATCGAGGCCCACGAAATTCATCGTGGCAAAGGGCTAGATGTACATCTGTCGTTAGACGTAGCTTTGAGCACCACACAGGTGATAGCACGTTTTGGCTCGGTTCATCCTCAATTTTGGGGGAGAACACCCTAGGAGTGGTTAGGGGCCTCTCACCACAACCTCACGAAAGAACTTACTTGACAGCTATTTATAGTACCCTCCCCATGCCACAAAGGCGCTATACATTTACAAACATCCATGCCTTCTTCCATTCGAACCTAGACCATCTGGCATAGCATTCAGCTTCACCAATCACTCTATCAGATTGAGCGACTTGATTTTTTATAATCAAGACTTTTTTTTTTTTTTTTTTTTTTGTGGCTCTTACCTTATATATAACTTTCAATCTAACGTAAAGAAGAAACTTAAGCTAATAAGAAAAATTCCATTGCATGCAATAGCCCAAAATATTTTAAAACATTTTTATTCAGTAGTAATTTATGAAAAAATATGCTGTAACATAGATCAGGGTTCAAAGATTTTATGAAAATCAGTCGCAAAGAACAAGACAGTTTTTCCGGAACGATGGAAATTTTACTGTCGAAAAGAATACTTGAGTACTCAAATTGGTAAAATCCTAGCTGAGCACACACACACACACACTGCTGTTTTTGGCACCATTTTTTTCGCCAAATGGCGCCAAAAACCCGTTTCAAAAAATGATGTCATGGAAAATCGGGGGGGGGGGGTAGGCGCCAAAAATGTTGTCGCCAAGCCGTGTGCCCAGCTAGGATCCAACCCTCAAATTCATTTAATAATTCTCAAATGGCCTTCACATTTTCTACGGTGCAGAGGCAGTGTGCTTCACCAAGTTTTCTTTGAGCATATCTCAATGCAGATATATTAGCAGCAAATCATCTCTATGTGGATAAATTGAATAGATATCCAGAACAGTCATGTGAGCCCATGGTACTATTTTATTTGGTCCCGCCATGGATACAACATCATCAGTAGTAGTAAATGAATGTGAGTTAGTTTAGTAGAATTAGAGGTAAATATGAGACAAATATTAATTCAGAATATCTTCCAAACCAACATTTTATTGACAGCACAGCAACTAACTTAAATTCTATTCTATTGCCAGAAAACATTTTACATTAGACAAGAAATAAATTACAAAATAAATCGTCAGCTAAAAAATAATATTTAACAAATAAGAATTATACTATTAAAATATTAATAAATAAATTATTTAATTAATAATGAATTAATAATTAATTAACAAATAATAACTTAGTTCATTTTAACTATATTTCTAAATATGCAAAAAAACTGTGTTTTCCATTTTAAATTAAATCAGTTGCCAAGAAGAAAGGTAAGAGTAAAATTTCCTCTACATTAGGTTGTACGTACTGGCGTAGATAGTCCTGAATAAGCCCTGCATTGAAATTCTTTAGGGGCAATTTTTTGGATAGTAAAAAAAAAATTACGTAATAATAAAACTTATTTAAATGTGTCGTGTCAAAATATTACACATTGGAGCCCCTGTAGTTTGGGGGCCCCGACGATACAGTGGTAGCTGCGCCCCTGGTTACACA
This sequence comes from Trichonephila inaurata madagascariensis, assembly GCA_019973955.1. NCBI lineage: Eukaryota > Metazoa > Arthropoda > Arachnida > Araneae > Nephilidae > Trichonephila > Trichonephila inaurata. The sequence goes on from BMAV01013205.1 coordinate 198,937, forward strand.
GACCTATCTGGTCAAGATATCCTTTGATCTTCTCTACTTTTTAAGAATCGATGGTCTAATGGATCTTGTCTGAATTTGTCAGTCTCTGGAGAATTAGCAACAACAGCAAAATATTACATAATTTGATGTAGAAAGGGAGGAACCTGTTCAGTTATCGACCTTGTCATCTAACCATGGTTCAGAATTACCAGACGATGTGATTGCGTTAGGGGAACTGGAAGTCAAATCAATCAGAGGAAACTAAGAAACTAAACATCATATCACCGCGTGACAGAAAGTAAATAAATTCAAAAATAAAGCACCATGTTCAGAGAAGCTATGAGGAGATCAGCAAATAATATTTGAAATGAATTTTACCTATGTTATTTTCCTCAATTTTGAATTATGTAATTAACGTTGCCGACATAAATCTGGATGTCAAAAATACATTGAAAAATAATCTACAATGTCATTGGTAAGTGTTTTATACTTTGGCATTCAATTGATATAACATAAGAGAGATTATGGTTAATTATTAAATCATGTAAATAAAGTTATCAAATGGTTGTATGCATCTAAAAATAACCATGTCGGCTCAAGTGTAGTATAGAGGGGGGCACTTTTTGATTTGGCGATTTTTCTTCGAATTTGGTGATTTTTATTTAAATGTCATGGTGAGATATCGAATTCATTCTAAAATAAATAATTCCGAAAAAAGTACCTTGGCGACCACTTTTAGTCGCAAAAAAAAAATACTCCGCCCAGCCCCCCCCCCCCCTATACTATACTTAAACCAATCATGGCTTATGTCATACGTATTTCATGATTCGAAAAAAAAGATCTTTGTTGAATCCCCTGACGACTTTTTTTTTTTGGCTTTAAAAATTTTCGTTAAATTGAACCAAAAGAAAACCCGCGTTTTTCTAAATGGGTAATTAGAGTGCAGGGATTGCTAACTTGGCACTAAAATCCTAAAATGTTGTTGCCAAATAAGGAAGTTTGACTAGAATTTAACCCATGATTAATTCAAAATAGCGCATTTCTTGTACTTATTTACTTGTAAAAATATTTCAAAAACATTTTAAAAATAGAGCTTATGTGCAATCTAATTGAAGTTCGAATTGGGTTTTTTGGAAAAGAGTTTCAATGTGAATAAGTTTAATTTAAATATGCGGTTTCACTTTTTCTATCCAAAAAAATAGAATGTCAACTTTCTTTGTGAATATCCCGAAAACGAAACAGTAAAATGGAATAGAAAAAAAAAAACTAATAAAAATTATGAGGAATTTTAATTATTTTATTTCATTTGATTAGGAATAAGGGCTGTATTAATTTGTTGAAATACTATTCCTTCTTATATGATTTAAGTGGGTTTTTTTTTAAATATACTTAAGTAAAATTAAAGAACAAGATATGTTAAGATCAGTTAAAGATCAGCTTTTTTGTGAATTAGTCATCTGTTTAGTAATGGATGTGATCCTATTTTATTTATCTCTAACTTCGCGAATAAGATTCGTCATATGGGATAGAAGCTCAATACATAAAACAAGCTGTTAGTGTAATTAAGCATTATTTTTTTCTTCCTCATCAAAAATGTGAACGTAACTGGCATCCTATCAAAGTAATGAACTAAAATATACAGAAATTTAAATACCTGTAAGTGTGCTTATTGGTTATTGGGGGATATGTGAAGCCAAATTTGTTGAAAACACCTTGGTCGCCAACTCATGGTCCCCATAATCAATGAGTGACTTCGATTCTCAAGTATTTTACCGTCAATCAATTAACATCTGAAGCCACGAAGACCTCGTTTTCGGGAAAACTTGAAGTAGAAAGAACAATTTAGATGTAACACGAATTGCTGGCAAATTGAAATTTATGACCAGAAAATCTGGTTAAGTCCAGTTTATCCAGGCCCTTGGGTGCCTGCCGTAAGCTCCCGATGGATAAACCGGCACCATGTTATATTATCCTCCACTAGGGTATTTTTTGTGATTTGGTGAAATTTTAACTGCAAAGTTCTCTTCTTGCTTGACAATCTTGCTGGGTTTAAGTATCTTGAAAAAATAAGTTTCCTTTTCTCTTTTGGTTAACAACTCAAAATAATTGTTAGTAGAAGATAAAACAATAAAGTGAATGCCTTTTTTACTTCAAAAACAAGTACCTATGTCGAAAAATTAATTTTAGGATATCAAAATAGTATTTGCTGTCTTCATTTATAGCAAATACACGCATAATACAAGTGATATCACACAAGCATAATTGACACAACCATTAACTACATATATCCCACTTCTTCAATAGTGCAATAACCTTAACCTCCAGACTTCTCATTCTTGGTCATGATCTTTCAATTATAGTCACTTTTTTAGAGAAATCCCTTTCTAGGTAGTCAACCCACCTTAAGTTTTGGGTCGAACTGTAGTTCTTGTTTCAGTGGGCTTGGCCAAAAAGATTTGTAATTACCAGAGATTTCGTAACAAGGTTTTTTTTCATGAGTGGTCGTTATCCATTTGCCCAACTTCAAAACCTTGAGGATCAATCCTCTGATATAATTTCAAGAGGCAGGGTTGCTGGCTATACCCCTGAGCATTGGACATCTATTTTAGTCTTTTTTTAAAGAACATACATGAACAACACTGGAATTGTTCTTTCTCACCCGGTCAATATAATAAGAAACACATGGATATTTAATAGGTTTCGTTATTTTTCATTTCAGCTGGAGACGATGGTACCCCTACGCAACACTCATCCACAGAGAGAATGGATCCGAAAGCATGGACACTCTTGCAGAACGCTTAGAAAAGTCTATGGACTGTTACGACCCTGTGATAATCATCCGGTGCTTTCCCCTTGGCCAGCTGATCTCATCTTGGCTGAATTTTGGCTACGCAGTAAGAGATATCGCCAGCTTCCTGTCACTGTCCTCACTGGTTGTCACAAATTTTCGGAAAGGCAGGGTTCCACAAGCACTAGCAGCCACTGGGTTTGTCTTGCAGGCGATGCATTGTGGTCTGTGGGGACGCGAGAGACTTTCCAACTATTCGATTCAACCCAAGAACAAGCTATCTGTACAAGAGAGCTCGAGAGAGATCTCCGAAGTTATCCTGGTGAGGAAACCTAGTACCGGGAATCGCCTACTAAGGGCAGCCGTTACGTTAAGTGCTGTTGGTGTCTGTGCTTACTTTTTCTATAAAGATTATGTGTCTTAAGAAATGCATGCAATACTTTGACTATACTAATCTCCTAAATGTAAAATAACTAAAAAAAATCGTCGTAATTTGTTTTATCTATTTCAACTCGTGTAGAGACCATTGGCTTTTAATCCTACAGTTAATATGAAATATCTGCAAAAATCATTGCGTAAAATTTTTAAAAAAATATTTTCAAAGATGTGACAATTGATTGAAAGTAGGAATTCGGTTACAACTCGATTTACGTGTTTGAAATTAAAATGATAATTTTGTATTGTAGTCTTCTCGGCTTTGGAAAATTTGAGGGGAAATTCTGAATGGATGTTAAGTAATCACAAATAATATAAAGTCCTAATTTTACTAAAATATCCTTCACTGAAGTAAAATTTTTAACTGTCGTTTACGCGATTTTTGTATATAATTTTTCATAGCCTGTTTTCATCTACGCTTAGAATAGTTTGACTTCAATCCAAAATAATTCAGTCATATGTATAAGCCTAAAATATAATACGCGCGAATGTACTTGTGACAAATAAGTGATCTTATCAATAAATTATTTTTTAAAAATGTGTGCATTTATTTTTATTAGAATTAAATATTAGTTTCATGTAATATATATTTATATAAGATACTAACGTATCATACCGTCGACCAATTTTATGAATTTAAAACACGTCGTCAAATTCCACGAAATGTTACCAATAGTGGAAAACCATTCCCGTGCACGTTCAAACATAGTAAATAATTTTACAGATGACAGTATCAGGCGAAGACTTTTTATTTGACGAAAATGATCGATGGCATAATATATATGAGTACCTTATATAATCCATTACCTCCCATGAATACGTTTCATGAACATTATTTTTTAAAAAAGTATACAATGTTTCAAAAGTAATAAAGTCCAAAAGACCTTGTAATATCATTTCTTTGATAATAGAATCTGTTAGGACCTGCATGTACTAGATGACGCTTAAAAGATAACTATTGTCACCAATAGTCATCTTTTGTTTCAATTTGTATCATTATTCCTGTAGAAGTTACCTATGGAGCACGACGTACCAACCGTCACTCAATAAATCACTTAAGAATACAGTCCACAACCTCTTCGAATACACGTTTCAAAAAATTGTGTATTGATAGCACACACACACAACACAGTTCAGAATAATATTTTTGCTTAAGGGGCTGCGAATTGATAGAGAGAAATATTAAATAGAAATAAAAATTACTTTTTAACCGTGCCATATGTAGCTAACAATGCCAATGATCTCCTTTCTCGGCTCGCCACGTTTATCGTACTTGCTGGTTTATTGTATCAATTCACATAGAGTACCAAATAAAAAAAGAATAAAATCTTCTAAATTTGGATAGAATTTTTTTTTCGTTTAATATAGAAATGTTTTAGAGTACAAATAAGAATATGCATAAAATAATAGTGTTCATTCGGAATTGAACCGAAAACCATAATTTTTGTGGAACAAAAACCAGAACTGAACCGATATATAGTTCAGTTCAGTACAGTAATAACACTAAAAAACTGGAAACTTGGTCATCGCCTTATGCTCCGACAGAATTTGAAGTAGTTTCTTTTAATGGGTTACAACGTATAGCTAGTGGTTGCACTGTAAATCTGGAGACTTGGTCATCGCCTTGTGCTTCGACAGAATTTTATGAAAATAGTGTATTTAGAATCTATTGGTTGATATTAAAAATTCTTCTACTTTTTGGACATGCTCTATAGTTTTACAATTCGCTATTGATAAATAAGACCATTCTCCGTAATTGGAGATAAAAAATTTCAAAATTTTTCGTTGCGTTTTGTATTTGCTACGGGTTAAAATGAATGTTCACTTGTTTCTGGCACTTGACATTCCGAACACATTAGAGAATCTGCTCTTGTTTAAAAAGAAAATTTCATTTCATTGTAGTTTTTTGGCTCGTATCTTATTAATTCTAATATCTAAACTCTGAATTTCTATTGTTTGTGCTGCCTGTTTATTCCACTTTTCAAGATGAGATATATAATTATAGTTTTTATGTCTTCTGCTCTTTGTCCATGTTTCTTTATTTTTACTTTTATGTTCTTTTTTAAAATATGTATGTAGATCTTTCACTGAAATCCAAAGAATACTATTTCAAGGTTCTGGAGAGGCTTTAGCTAATTTATCAACTTCTTCATTGATCTCTATTCCCTTATG
>BMAV01013205.1:219310-250640 GCA_019973955.1 Trichonephila inaurata madagascariensis
AAAAAATTACATTTGTTTGTAGGAATTTCAAATTCATTAATAGCTATGAGTGATTTTTTAAGTAAAAATCCTGCTGTCCACCATATATTTTACTCCTTATTCATCTTTTTAAATTTTCTAGTCTTTTATAAGGGGACACAGTACGATTCAATTGACAAAAATCAGTCAAAAAATCAAATGTAATTTTTTTTAGCTTACCTTATTTTTTATATACTTTTCTATAGTCTCACAAAATTTGAAAGCTGTTTAAAAAATGCAGAATTGTGATAACTTTTAAGTGTGTTTTTATTCGCATCCTAATGGGAAATCAGAACTTTAAACTGACTTATATCAGAAAGATAAAATATCTAATTCGTCTTTATGTAAAATGCTACAGCTTTTTTCTATTGTGCCAAATGCCTTAATATTTTTTCTAACTATTGCTAATAATACATGTAACAAAAGTTGGTATGCATTTTTAAATCAAAGAAAAACTTTTTTTTTTAAAAAAAATTAAATTTAGAGTTTATACATTTTTTAAAGGAATTTTCTATAAGCATTCACAAAAAGAAATATTGTATTAATACCAATCATATTATCACAAAACCCAGGCCAACTTTTGTTATATATAGTTTGATGCACTTATAAACCAAATTTCATGTGTGTATGCCAATTTTTGTAGGAGGAATAGAATTTTAAAATCACTTCATAAATTTTAAATTTTTTCCTTAAAAAATGAAATGGTTAGCTGTTTGATGTGCTTTGAGCACACAAAATCTGTTGTACATAATACATATAGAGGGCAACCAAAAAAATTTTTGAAAATCATTAAATTAAAAAATGTTGCATAAATCGTCCTCTTAAACATTTATTGTTAATTATCAAACATTAAACAAGAAATGAAACAAAGGCCAATATGCTTTGTTATACACAATGTATAAACTTATGATATATCATTTGATAATTTATAAGTAATATTATACTTGCCTATGCTTTCAGAGATAGGTTTTTTGCCTCTAGCTGACTACTCAATCATGTTTTTATTTAATTAAACTACAAAACAAAAAAAATGATAACCAACCTATAGCTCTGGGAATCATTCACTTATTATTTTTGCAACTCTATTGCAAGATAAAAATGATTTCCTAGCCTTTTAACATACTAAAAAGAGAATAGTTTTAAAATCTTTGTATCCAGTAGTATTTGTCTTTCAATGTTTAATGAATGTCTTAAAGAATGTTTAGAACTAATTTGTTATCAGTATGCTACACATGCCAAAAATCTTTTTAACGCTGTTTTGAACTAGCATAAGAATAAGATAGCAATAGAATAAGATTTCGACACCTAGTAGTTTTCAATTCATGATGGCTGCCTTGCACTAAGAACTCGATACGAAAATAATTAACTAGAATGGCATATTTCTGATGAAAGAGTTTAATTACCTAGATTTTTAAAGAAGAAAAAATAACTAAATAAATCAAAAGTGTACTTTTATTGTGGAAAGAAAATTAGAAAAATACCATTACCAGGATTTAAAAAATACAATATGAGGAATTTAGATACGCCTGGAAAAATATAGTGAAAATAGGAGAAATAAAATGTGGAGAAAATGATAAAAGTTCTTTATGATTTTCTTTGAACTAGAAATGTTTGAAAATTCATTAATCAAAAATTAAATTGAAATCAAGTAAAGTGAAAATTTGCAGTTTACTGTCAGTGAAAAAAGAATTCTGCCTGTTAAATTTATCATTGTGGCCATGTAAACGCACCATAAAATCTGCAATAAAACATACAGCCGTCAAATTTCTTATCCTGTCTGTAAACAGTATTCATAACGCTGGTTTACTTATCACATTTCATGGCAGTCGAAATGAGCAAAATATTAATCAAGAAATGGGGGAGGGGAACAGCAAACAAAATAGACAGAAATTGCAAATTTGGCAATCATTTTGGTCCATAAACATTGAAAACAGAGCCCTCATATTCTTTTAAAGCAGGTGTGGCCAACCTGTGGCATGGTAAAGTTGTAGCAGTGGCACTCAAAGACATAGCGTTAAATATAAGAAAGTTGAAATATAAATAACAATTTTTAATAATAAATTAAAATGTGGTTGTGTATCAGACAAAAAAAAAATCTTCAAAATTTATTTTAAATACACTTAATCTATTAAATTACAAATGGAAAATATTTATGCAAATATTCTCCTTCATTATTGTGTGTGCTGGTTTTCCGAAAGAAGTGCACTCACAAGATTTTGGCATTTAAAGAAGTTATGTTTTAAAATATGTTTTTAAGAAATATGTTAAAAAATGTTTTTAAGAAAACAATGAACTGCTCAGTGAGTGCTTGCTACTTAAGAATGAAGATTGAATATGGGATTTAGCTTTTGTTACCGATCTTATGGGACTTTTAAATAATTTAAGATTACAGGGAAAAATTGTATTTTTCCTACCTTAATTGGTTGTATACCTTTTATGAATAAACTTCTGCTTTTTTTTAGGGGGGGGGGGATTTTGGTGAAAAAAGAGTTAAACACATTCACATTAATGCAGGAACTATTTACCAAAGTTAATAATGCCCTGAGCTCTCACCTCTATGATAGGTTTTAAAATTTATTGTCTGCTTTGCAGGATTCATTCAGTGCTAGGTTTGATGATTTTCAAGAAAATAAAATGTTGATTTTTTAAACGTCCAATTTTCAATTTCTTTAAGATTCTAATTGTCATCCACTTGAAAACCAAATCGAAATTATTGGTCTACACCTCCATATTAAGCTGAAAATCAAATATCACAAACTTATTTCAACTGCAAGTGATCTAAATTATATTGAATTTTGGAAATTTGTGCCAACAAGCAGTTTTCTTAATTTATACGATTTGGCTGTCAGATGTTAAGTGTAGGTTTGGATCAACATGTTTTTGAACAAATGTTTTCTATTCAGAACATAATAAAATCAAAATTAACTGATATGCACCTAAAACAATCTAATTTTATTAGCAATTTCAAGGATTAATTTTAACGTAGGCAGATGACTTGGTAAAAAAAAAAATTCAAAAGCCACACTAAGCAAGTAACTGTTTAATAATTCTTTAAAATTAAATATGTTTCAACAGTTACTCCATTTTATTGTACATTTAACCAAATTGATAGAACTTGCAAAAAGTTTACTAACAATAAAATTGAAGTTTGTACTTTTGACTTATATACGATATTTTTAAATTTCCACTGCTAACTTGCATAAAAATCTCATAATAAACCTAAGAGTAACTTTTTTTTAACTTTTCATTCTTGTTGGAGTGGCATTCATAATATTTTTTTTTATCAGATAGTGGCACTCTCTTAAAAAGTCCCCCTTCCTGTTCTGTTTTAAAGAAAGATCCTGGTAACCCAATCAATACTGTTTGAAATATCCATTTTCAAATAAATGACAGAAGACTAAAGTTACAATCTAGACAATGTTAAATTTGTAAAAAAATCGGATTTGAAATCATCTGAAAATAGGGTTACCACCATAAAAATAACTTAATAAAAATTAATTACATTATAATAATGATGGTAACTACAGTACCAAATTTTGAAAATCAAGATAACCATATTGTAACATTATCGCCCAACTTGGCAAATATCAACAACTAAATATGATTTGTAACTGTATGCTGTAGGGTTCATGAATGTAACATTTTAAACTGAAAAGAGTTTTTCTTATGTGTTACGCTTTTGGACCTCCAGTAATGAAGCTGTTCAGTAACATGCAAGTTTGTTTAACACATTGTTTTACTGTGACTCCCTTGAGAAGCAATTGTTTTGTCTTATCACTCCTAGAAAAAATGACATCATAATTCTTATTTTTCATTTAATGAAACAACATTAGACAAAATTAGTTTTGTATTCAGAATTTTTCTTTGAAATTCGATGCTATAAATGTTACAAGATTATTTTGATTGATGATGATGTAATAAATTTTTAATAAAAATAGACTCATTTCAATGAAATGTATGATTAATTCATAGTTCATAGATGTTCTAATGATATTTCTGTGTATTTTTACTCTTATCTGTGAAAGCGGTGTTCTAATAACTAAGCTTAACATTTTGGTTGTCCTTTTTTCAGGAATATGTTTCTCTAAAAGATGTGCCAACACCATATGAAGTCAAAGAACAGATTATACCACCAGAACATGTACTTCGGTTGCAACCGTTTTTCATGCTAAGACTTGTCAGGAGAATAATTTTTGAACACATCCCTGATATGAACAAAATACTTCTGATAAAAGCTCGTTGTCCAATACTTAGATTCTATAGTAAAGATTATAATGTCTTCTGTGATTTTTCATGCGAAAGCAAGTGAGTATTCTTTACGGAACTTAATAGTTATTCAGATCCTTAGTTAATACTTGAACTCATAAATATGTATATTATACACTTATTTTAATAGATCTGGATTTGCATCCTCTTGTATGTAACTTTGTCTTATCAGTGCTCCAAAAAATTTTTAATGTTACTAAACTGTAGATCCAAGTGTTACATTTTTTTAGAAATATGATGTTTTATGCATCTATTAGAAAATTCAAAATTTTCATTTCAGAGGGAGTCAAAAAATTTTTCTTTTTTGATTGCTGTACCATAGAAAAGTTACCTTCTATCTAGCTAGCTTAAAATGCAAAATCATTCACTTGTACATCACATTTAAAGTTTTGAAAAATGGGGAAATTTTACTATTTTATATATATAATTTATCAATGTTATAACACTTATGAATGTGAAGAGATATGAAGAGAAGGGAAAAAAATCCAAACTTGTTAACTCAATTTTTTTTGTAATTTGCATATTTTTTTGAAATTTACCTTTTTACCTTCAATAAACCTTAATGAATATGGAATAAGTTACATTTCCACTTTTTTTAAGTTGAGCATGATGGAGATTGTATGTGGCAGTGTTACAAACATTTCACGTTTGATGACCTGCTCTTCATTTACATAATTAGGCATTGTCATGTGTCATATTTAAGTTGCTACGAAAATGTTGACATCTCTTACCAGCTTGCATTATTTTAAATTTCAGTTAATTGCCTACAGATAGTAATGGTGATAATTAATTATATGCTAAACATTTTTTATTTTGCATGTGCATTTTGAATGTTGACTGTTAATGTAAGAACAGTGATAAAAAAGTTTAAATGTTATAAAATAGTTACTAGAAAGGATTTTGAGTGTCCTCAATTTGGTAATCCAAATGACTTTTAGCCACATAATCTTCATCACAGGAATATCTTAATGTGCTATTTCCTATACCTTGGATCTAAAGTTTTACTTTTTTTTTTTGCCACTCCTTATATCTTAACTACATTTATAAGAGCCTTTTGACATTGGTAAAATTTTTCACTTACACTAATGCATGTATAATAGTTTTACCTCTTGAAAGAAGGCTTGCATAAATTATATGTACTGTTAATTTATTATAGTTTTAGCTGTGCATCATTTATTTTTGAATTTTTTTTTTTTTTTTTTTAAAGGCAGCGGAAGTTTTTTTTTTTCTGTGCTTGTGAATGTTTCCAGTACCATTGAAATTTGTTTCTTAGCAACAAAACAAACTTTCAATATATAATCCTTTTTTTCTATAATAACACACTTTAATATAATGCAAAAGATTAGATAGTAAAGGTTTGACTTCATCAGACATACTTTCACGTATTAGAAAAATTTTATTGAGTAAAAATGTGGTCTATCAGATATATTATTGACATATGAAATGACAGAAGCTTATTTGTAATACATGTTAATGTGTTTCATCTTTAGTTTGGTTATTTGTTTTTAAAATCAATATTTAAAGGGTATACATATACTTTTCTTTCAAGTTTAATTGAATTTTTATTCCTACAGAAATTCTATTCGAAATACAATGTTACTTCGTCTATTGGGCTACATGGATCCAAGATTTCCTACTTTGACAAAAATAATTCGCTATTGGGGTAAATACGGAGGTTTTGTTGGCGATATTGAAATGTTCAATAGTTATGCTTTTTCTTTACTTGTTGTACATTTTCTTCAAACCAGAAATCCACCTATTTTACCACCTATCAAAGAATTAGCCTCAAAATCAGGTAATTAAAATATTTTTTTTATTAAATTTTATTTGTGTACTTATTTCTAATGTGGCCAGTTTTTTGTCTTTCTTGATATAGTTAAAATTTCATCTTAAAAATAAACAATTTAGAGGATAGAAATACTTATGACGATACAGTCAGACCTTCATTTTATTATTTTTCTATTAACAAGTACTTTACATATGAGTAAGTACATTTTCTATTTAACAAACTTTTTCTCTAGTGATTCGATTTTTTTTCACCCTACTTTAAAAATATTTCTGGACATTTCACTTCTCTCTTTTAACACATTTTCCGGTGATCAATGATTTTAAACTGATTTTACCAGTGATTAAATTTAAGGAGGCATTTCGTAATGTATGGTTAATACATTACTGGTTTAATAAAGTAATGTAGGTTTAAAATTAGAAAATGTCATTACAATTCATTTATTTTAATATAAAATTATTTTGAAAATAGAGTATATTCCTGAATTTTTTTTGTTTTCCTTGCAGAATTTTTTTGATGGATAAGACGCATAAAATAAATAGATATTAATGTGTGCAAATAATTACCAGGGCTTTGAACAGGAATTTTTTTTCTTAGGAATAATTTTATTTTATGCATATTCTTATCTTAAATTATTTGTACTTCTAGTTTATTTGATTGAATTAAATTTGCCTTCTATTAGTAGTTCTGAGTGAGACTGAAACAGAAAAGTATTAGTGAACATCAAAACAGGAAATTGAGAAGCAATGTTCATATAATGATGATAATTATTACTTTAAATTAGAAAATACTGATAAGTTGATTACAGCAGTGGTCCCCAACCCCCTGACCGCTCAAGGAATATTAAATTATTTCCATCTTATTTACTGTGGTGTATTTCTCGTGTTTGTGCAACTTTCCATGGAAATAACTTTATATTTCATGTTTTGGTGTAACCATATTTTATTCTGAAGGCATATTTAAATACAATTGAATTAAAATTGTCAAATCAAATCAATCTAAAATATAAACAGTTAACGTTCCTCTTCAGCGGGCCATGGTAAAACTATCAAACATAGGCTAGTCTGTGATGATAAAAAGGTTGGGAAACACTGGGTAACAGAAACAAAATGACTGAAAATATATCGAGCCAAAATAAAAACAGATATTTTTTTCAGTTCGGTTTTAATTTTTACCCTTTTTGGTTTTTTTTTTTTTTTTTTTTCATATATGTAGTGGTTATGGATTTAAAAATTTTATCTTTTTAATGAATTTTCAACATTATGTCCTTTTTTCGGGATTTAGTAACTTCGTTAAATAGAAGTCCACCTTTATATAGCTGAAATTTGAGTAAATGGTGTTTTGTAACAATATTAGGTTTTATAAATTGTTTTTTTTTTCTTTAAATGTAAAACATCCAAGAAAATGTTTTGAATTACATTAATGGAAATGATTTTAGCTGAAATAAAAGCAATGCATCTATTTCAACTTTGGGAAAAGCTAACTATACACATTTAAAATTGTTTTAGTTATTTAAACTTTCTCATTAGTGTTATTTATTATTTCTTTGATGTTCAGTAAATCACATTATGTAACCATATATGAATTGATAAAACTTCAATTCCCAATTAATGCATTTCAACGAACTTCTCATACACAGCCCACACACCCAAACATACTCTTATTATGTTTGTAAAAAGTCTTACAAGAGCTTCCCATATGTAGTGGCTTTAATGTGGAGCTTTCTGTTGCATGCAAGACTTATTTTTATACGTTCAGTGGAACCTGAATAAAAAGTCTAGATAAAACAAATCAAAGTACATAGATGGATATTTTGTATAGTAAAAAGAATGTTTTTTAAAATTAGACAATGCATGATGGTTTAGCATTTATTAATAATTAGCAGTTTTTTTTAAACTGCTTGTTGAATGTTCTGATTCATGACTTACTGTGTAGGATATAATAACATAAATAATTTTACTGATTATTTAATGTTTCCATATTTTAGTTTAATATCCTTACACTGTTTTAGAATACCTACAGCAAGTGGCTCTGGAGGACACTGAACGAATGTTTGAAGATTTGAAGCAATTTCCTCCTTCTAAAAATTGTAAAACTGTAGGTATGCTTAATTTTTTTTTTTTTTTTTTTAAATATTTTTCGATTAATAATATTGTCTTTAAATTATTTAGGAATTTAATGCATCATATTCAGAATTTCTTTTATTTGAAGTTATAAAAATCATTATTAAACTCATATAAAAACTGTTTATTTTTTTTAATTAAATATGGTACAGAACAGAAGTGGGCAAATAGTAGCCCACTAAGTAAAAATTTTTTTACATTAAGGTCAGCAAGTTGTGATAAGAATTTAAACAAGCAATCTTATTTATAAAAGTGTGATAAGATATTTGTCTCATAAACTGATTCAAAAATTTAATGTATAGGTATGAAATTAGCACTATATATAAAGTTGCTACTATTTTAATGGTATAATTGATACCTTTTCTGAAATGGAATTATTTTTAAAAGGTAAGGCCCTCAAACCCAAACAATTGCACATGCCCCTAGTGTAGAATGTTAAATTCAGTTGATTTTTAAATATATGAATGTGTTACAAGGTTACATTGGCTTTTGCTTATTTACTACTTATTGTGTTGGCCCTGATGAAACTGAATTATATTACAAATAAGTACTATAGTTTATAAAATATTTTGACTTTCAATTTTTGTAGAGGAGCTTCTCCGGGAATTTTTTTTCCATTACTTGACATATGACTTTACAAGAATAATGCAACCATCAACAAGTTCTTCAATACCACTTTCCAATTATGTGCCTGATAACAATAGTCCTACAGATAAATTTGAGGTGATTTTTTTTTAATTATTTTAAAATATTTAAAAGTGAAAAGCATTTTTATACTAATTAGATAAAATTCCTTTAAATCTAACCATTAATTGTTTCAGCCTTTACTTCTTATACAAAATCAAAACTAAATTATTTACTGTTTTTAATCGATTCCAAGACACACTCCAAATTATCAACACGATTTTGTATGAAATTAAATGCTGGTAAAAATAAATTATTCACAATTTAAAGTTTTTAAAAAAATACATATCAACCTGTAATTTATCTAACTTTAAGTATCATATTCAATTTCAAGCTGCACCCGAATAAAAATAGTAGATGCAATTTTAATATTTTTACTTAGCACACACTAAACTAAATTAATAAGTTCTTAAAGAGTATGAAATTATTACTGTGACTTTGTTATACACTAATGGATAAAAAAAATTAGCCCACCAAGACGGAGTCCTCAAAATGAAACGAAATTTTACATACATAATTACTATACTTTGATTTTCTAATCTTATATCAAAGAAAAAGAATAATTTATTTCAGAGAAAAGGGCAAAAGAACGGAGGATTTAATACCCTGTTTTAAATCCTCCTCTAGTTTGTTCAAACTCGTGGGATATGCTCAATTGGAGACAGTCTTGTGACACCCTTGACGTGTGAGGACGAGCATTGTCTTGTTGAAAAATGGCTCCCCATACACCACAGGGTCTCCACACACAAACATGATTGTCATCACTGCTGAGATTGAATCTGGATTCATCGCTAAAGACGACCTGGTTCCATTGCACAGCACCACACGTAATGGGCGCCATGATCTCAAATGTCCTTCAGCCAGGTGCTTTCGTATGGTTCGAGATGACACGGGGGCCCGTGCCTGGATGGTAGTCAATGAAGCAGTTGGCTGTATGCGTGGTCTTCTCGACAACATCTCTCGGATCCAATGGTCCCAACACCTCCTCTCAACACAATCAGAGTGGCCTAATGGATGAGCTACTCGCCTAGCTGACCACCCAGCTTCCATCGTGCCGATGATTCTCAAACTTTGAAATGGCTTGTCTACCTCAGCTCTATCTTTGTAAACGATTCAGCACACTCAAACAAGCTTTGGTTACCTATTTTATACTCCATGAAGAACGATGTTAAACGTCCTCTACCATCTATATGTAATGCTCAATCACGTTGAATTTCTAATCATTTGCATATCTTCGTGACATGTACTTTCATGCCAAGTTTCGTTATGATCCCTCAATTATTTCTTGGTGCGCTAATTTTTTTGTCCATTTGTATATTTAAGTGTTTTTCCTTTAAGCTAAAGAATTCTGTAGGTTTTATAAAAAATGTTTTATTACTTTGCACTGCTAAAAGTAATATTTATTAGTTAATCAGTTTTATGCATTTTGAAATTTTATAGGTTAACACATTGAACATTCAAGATCCATTTCGACCAAACTTTAATGTCACTGCTGGACCGAATTACAAGTATTGCAAATACTTTTTAAACAATTTATTACAAGTATGTATGGCTTATCAAAATAATTTTTTTGGTAACCCCAAAACAGACAGATGGGGATTAAACCTCGTGTTCAATGAGCCAATATCGGAAACAAGAATGCATAAAGAATGGCAAGACTGTCACAGTCATACTATAGAAATTCTACCAGAACCTGACGTAGCTTCAAAACTAGAAAAAATCTTCAAACATGTACTTTTATTTAACTGTGTTGCATGCCACATACCACCAAAGGAGTGTACTGATTCAAAAACACTTTTAAAATTACATTGTAAAGTGTACAATAATACATGGCATGGGAGAGATTGGGCTGCTGAAATATATAAAAATAATAATAATCTTTCACCACTGGAATTAGAGCATTTAATATCAAAAGAACTAGTTTCCAAATCCAATGATAGGAGGTCATTAGTGAGTGAATTTATATGCGAATTAAAAGAAAATCATGAAACAAAATTGACTCTACATTTAAATTTTATGGAATCAAAACCGCCTATTTTAGCTGTATTTTTAAAAGAATTTATTCCTTGTACTTTAAAAATATTTTGAATAAAATTGATAAAATAACTTGATTGTGGATTCATTTCTTTATACCAATGATGTATTACTAAGAATTCTTGATAGTTAAAGGAAAAAATCCATGATTATACTATGATAATTACCTTATTACCGCTGATGTGCTGATTATCTGCACATTACCTACTCGGCACCAGTTAGAGTGAAAGTAAGATCTTTGGTGGAACAACAGCAATGTTTCTGTTTGCTTCGATTAAATGCTGACTTTTAGAGAAAAAAAAATACAAAGAATCAAGGAAACGAATTTTTAAAACATGATATAATTATACTTACTTATTAGAGCAATCAAAAGATTGGTGACACTTTGAATTGCATAACAATTGGTTTTTGTGACAAGTACACCTATTTGCGGTTCATTTAGATTTGCATTCGTGTTTTTCGAGACCAACCTGGAAATGCAGTCTCAGTTATTCATAGAGTATTTATGGTATTTAAAATAATTGTATGTACATTGTGGTTGAAAAGTTTTGGTTTGTTGTGTGCTTAATTCTTACAACTCATTCTATTGAAAGTAATGTTGAGAAATACGACTTACAGCCTGTTAGAACTGTATATATATATGGTACCATTAATGTACAATAACAAGGCGATCTTCACATTAAAGTACAAAAGTTTGTTTCTCTCATTTCCTTTCATTCCAAAATAATTTATCATAAACATTGAGAAACAGAGTGGTAGAGACTGTAAATGTATTTGATAAGAAACTTGACTTAAATAATTTAATTATGACAAGTATCTTCTGGAAACAAATCAAATGTTGAAAGTTCCAACTTGATACTCTAAAACAATTGTATGTGAGATCTGAATTCAGTGCTTGCAAAGAGATTTTTTGTGAAAGATTTCCCCTGCCGTAAATATCTTTACATCAAACAGCGATTCAAAAAATGTGACTTCTTATATAAATGTACAACAAATAGGTGTGCTTGTTGTAAAAGTCAATTTCTATGCAATTCAAAGTGTCACCAATCTTTAGATAGCACTAATAAGTAAGTATAATTTTATCATTATGATAACATTATTTCCTTAATTGTAATAATATGTTAAACCATTTGATTCTATCAACTAATGCATTCACATTGTTCGATTTAACTCTAGATATAAAAAAAAATATATTTAATTTAAGCATACAGAAATGTTGCTGTTTTACCAAAACTCTTATTTCCACTTTAACAAAAGCTTAGTAGGTAATGTACAGATTGCCTAGGTAATTTAAGAAATGAAACAATTTTCACTCTAGTTAATCTGCAGATTAACTGATTTCTGCACTTTAGCAGTTGCATAAACACTTCTCTCAGTCGGTGGTGCATTAACTGCCCATGCCACATATATGCAGTGGTGGCAAAAAGTCCTGAACACGCTCAATTTTTTGTTAACAAATCATCATTCTGCCTTAACTATTTTTATTGTTTCTAATGTATTTTTTCAAATCTTCTTGTAGAATTTATGTTAAGTAAATAGTTTCATAAACATTTTGAAAAAAAATTTAAGACAAACACAAGGCATTTGTAATAATAAGTTATTTTTTCAATCACTGAAATGCTCCATTATTTCTCCCTATGAAGAGTTGAAAAAAGAACATGTAGAATGTTTTAGTGCCTAAAAAGTAGTCGATTGTTGCAAATGGAAGACATAAAATAATACTTGTGAAGAAAAAAGGTTACTCCATACGACAAATTACTACTAAGTGTTATGTGGACTTTCTACTATCGTGAAAACATTGAAAAAATATTCCGAAACAAATTCTATTGCAAACAGGAAGCAATCCAAGAAAAACAACTTTACCTGAAGACGGAGTATTTGTGCATGATTTCACTTTAAATAAATGGCTTAATTCGCCACAAATTCTGAAATGATGGATATTGTTATCGAATGGAAATGTGTGCCCTTGAATTGGGTAAGGAAAACTGTTGGAAGTTAAACTACAAGTCTTCAAAGAGTTTGCCTGTGCCATTCAGTCAGTAATGGTTTTGGACAAAGAATCATCTACTATGGACAGTTAGAAAAGGTAATATTTGGTGATGAAAGTCAGCTTTGCCTTCCAGGTAAAAAAAATAGTAACTAAGTATGATTGAACATTCATAAAGAATTCCACGAAGTCAAGAATCTGATGAAAGTGATGATATGGGGCTGCTTATCTTCTCGTGTTGATAGAAGACATGTCGTGAGAACAGGGAATATAGAATGATACAAAATAAATTGCTACCAATAGCTATAGATCAGACATGGATTTTTCAGGACAATAATACTCCATTTCATTGTGCAAATGTTATCCATAAATGGTTTGAAGACTATAACTGTGAATAGAATGACTTGACCAGGACAGTCTCCAGATCTTAATTCTATAAAGAGCCTACAGCATAAAATTCGTTATATTTTGAAGAAAAAAACCTTCAAATAAACTTGAGTTTAACTGAAGCTTTGATGGGATTTTTTTTCTACCATGTGGTCATAAAAAAGTTTCTTGTGATATAGGTGTATTCCTTGACAAAAAGATGTAGAGCCATAATTAAAAAAATGGTTGGTCATAAAATATTGATGTTCAATCATGTAATTTTCAAAATACAAACTAAATGTATCATATTTGTTAAGTTTTGTGTGTGTTATTCTGTACTTAACTTGACATTGTGCTCACTTAGCTGTACCATAAAAAATATTTGTTGTATTGAAGAACTACCAGCATAAAAAAATAGTTAAGATAGTATGATAATTTCATAACAAAAGTCAAATACAAAAAAAAAATGGGTATGTTCAGAACTTTTTGCCACCAGGGTACTGCCTTTCTGAAGTACGATCCTTTGCAATGCAATAAAAAGATTTTGACAGTATTTGCAAAGGATTTAGAGAAGGATGTATTTATTAATGCTTTTTCTTTTCTTCCAATACACTGTATAACTGTGCGTGCCTGTGTGAAAAACCATGACACTGGGGAGTGGTTTGAGTAACTTTTCCTTGGCAGTTAAGGGGTTAGTGAATATTAACATTGCACTGTTCAGCTACACGAGGGCTTTTGGTGATGGACCTCGTCATTTTGAACCATGGTCAAGTGACGAGTACGACACCTGAGCCAGTTAAGGGGTTAAGATTTTTTTAGAAGCACAGTTTGGGCAATAAAGATATTTAATTTTAGATAACTGAATAAGAAAGATTTTAAAGAACTTATTTTTAGAATTTTAGCAGCAAAGAAAAAAATTATGAATTAGACTTGTGATGTTTTCAAGGAACATTGTAAGAGGTCTGGTCTACCTGCATAATAACCACACAATTGCATTATAAGGGTTTAACTGCAATTATTTTTTAAAAAAGAGAACAACTGCCTTTTTTGGTGTGATATTTTCATCTTTTTAAAACTATATGCACATAAAAACATTTCATAATACAAGATAATACAAAAACTGAAAAGATTATAATTTCGAGTTTGATAATTAAAAATAAACAATGTAATTCTGATAAACGTATTCCTTATTGCCACTTATAGTGACTTTCAGAAAAGCAACAATTTTCACAAGAGTAGATAATACCAACCAAATGCCTAATATTTTCCGAATGTTTAATCAACCAAATAGTTAGACTCATTTAAACAAAAATACCAATGTCCGCTATCCACACATGATTTTTAATTCAGTTAAAAAGTTTTATCTTTGAGGAGATTAATTTACTATTTTGTGATAGCCTTTTTCATTTTGCATTGTTACAGCTAAAAATCAGTTTGTATTACATTGACATATGTGGACAGTAAATATCACAAAAAATTACCTTAGCTTTCTTGCAAGAAATATAAAGCACTTGTTAACAGCTCTATCCCCACACTGATTTAAAATAGAGAAAAATGTTTTGTTTTGCATTTCTGCACCAAAATAGAGAATCTTCATTACAAAAATTCAACTGAGAAAGTAAGAAAAGTTTTTCTTTGGTGATGTCCAGAGTTACTTGAGTACCCAGACCATAAGTTCATTCTAATATTGCTCACAAAAAAAAAAAAAAAAATCTACAAAGGATATAGCATAAATGAAAAAACTACAAAATATTTACTCTATATAAAATTGAGGCATTATTGGAAAATTTACAAACTACAGTAATTCCACGTATATTATTCTCGCAATCAGAGCTATACAACTTTTATCCTGACATTTTCAGGGAAAAAAGAATACTATTAAGTTTCATTAATCCCTACTATACTTAATCTGGACAGGGATTAAAAAAATTCAAAATTTTATTTTACAGTGTTTAGCTACACATTGTCTCCTTTAACAGGTTATTTTGTTTAATACAGATTACCTAGAGCAGGGGTGGCCAAACTTTTGGGATCCGTGGTCTACACATTTAAAAAATCGAAGGCAGTCTACCAATGGTAGAGCTAAATTAACGTAACGTACATGTTTATATATTTATTTTCGGTAAACAGGAAAAAATGGTAAATTATCTAATTTTTCTAAAAAAAACTTAATATTTACAAAATAAAAATAATCAAAGTATTCATATATCAAAAATTGACCATCCTATTCGTTTAGTTGAAATTTGGCACTGTATATCTGCGAAAAGTTTATCATATTGTGGCTGGTACGAGCTTATTGCAATGCGTCAACACGAAATTAAAAGTTCATCTGTTAAACTCGACCGGTGTTTGGTTTTTATGGCGTTCATGGTTGAAAAAGCAGATACGTCGATCCAAAGTATGATTTCAAATACAAAATCAATTTGTAAATATTTGGAAACGTTTCCTCAGAAATTAACTTCCAAAAATCAGGATCGCTAGATGCTCTGGATTTAAGAAATATATCGCATCTTAATTTCTTCCTCGACCGTGACTGATGTGGTATCTATTAAATGCCCTATTTTTTCAGATACTCCATCAATGTTGACATTTTCATTAAATGGAAATATAAAATTGAGTATTTCTTCCAACCTAATTAAGTCAGCGAATCTTCTTTCAAATTCTTCAAACAAAACATCTAAGTGTTCTTCGAAGTCTCGGTTTGGATTATGGATGCACTCTTCCTTCATGTTTTTGAAAATTCTCAATTCATGTTTTCTTAATTGAGACGCACACCTTTTTATCGTTTCTTTGAAAGTTTTAATCGCGCTCATTATGTTTGTTAAACATTTATTCTTTCCTTGTAGATTTAGGTTTAAGTCGTTAAGTTTTGCAGTGATATCGCAGAGAAAAGCTAGTTTCATGAGCCATTTCTCATCTTCCAATTCAGTAATGTGCTCTTCTTTCATTTGTAGAAAATTTTTTATTTCTGGTAACAGAATACGAAATCTTTTTCAAAAAGCACCACGGCTTAGCCACCTCACGTCTGTGTGCAATAAGAGATCTCCGTACTGTGATTCAGTTTCTTCCAAAAGCGCCCGAAATTGTCGTCTCTGAAGACTTCTTGAACGAATTGAATTGACGATTTTAAAAGCAATTTGCATTATATCATTAGACTTTAGTATTTTTGAACACAATACCTGTTAATGGGTAATGCAATGATAGCTGGTAAAACTGGGAATTTTCTCATTATTGCACAAGGCAATAAAACCAATTCGATTCCCGACCATTGCTGGAACTCCATCTGTTGTAATAGAGACCAATTTATATATTGGAAATCCTGTCTTATCAATAAAGAGTTTTTTAATGAATTGTAGATATCTTGGCCTACTCTCGTTTGTCCTTTCAATGGAATTATAGTTAATAACTCTTCTTTTGAAGTCATATCTTCGAAAACCATTCTCACAAAAATGCATAACTGTGCAATGTCACTAATATCCGTGGATTCATCAAATTGAAGTGATAGGAACTTACAAGCTTTTAAATCGTCATTTAATAAATCCTCCAAATTATTATTCCTAGCTTCAGTCCGTTGCATCACAGTGTTATGCGACAAAGAAATATTATTTATTGACGATATTATTTCAGAATTGTTTTTAAAATCGTGGAAAAGCACTTCTCCCGCTTTACAGAAAAAGCTTCTTTTATCAATTCTCCATCTTCGAATGATTTTTTTTTTTGCTTTATCAAAACTTCTGTAATTTTAAACGACGCCAATGTCACTGCTTTAGCTTTGGTGCCTGGTCTCGTAAATAACGATTGCTGTAAGTGTAAATTCGACTTTATATAATTCATGCACTTTAACTTTTCGAAGTTCACTGCCGATTGGAAAGTCTGTAGCGTATTTTAAGTGCATGGTTTTAAAATGTCTTTCGACGTTTACTTTTTTTGGTAGTGCCACACTTGAGTTACATATGAGACAAACACATTTCTCCTTCACCATACAAAAAAGAAATTATCTTCCCACTCATTGTGATAATGGTATGTTTTACTTCTCTTAGCACTGGTACCTGGCTGAGTCATTTTGGACGGGTTATTGAAACAACAAATTATCGTATCAGTGCGGTAGGAAGCGAGCGACCTGCAACACAAGACGATTAACTGAAACTAAACGGGCGGGTGTGACGAGTAAAATACTCGACTTGCCGCGTCGCTATCATCGCGCCGGCTACTGGATATAATCTAAGCATCCCACTTTGTCAAGTTGTTTCTATTTAATTCTCCACTGTAAAACGACAAATTCATTGTATTACTTTGCACAGTTCGTTTTAGGTTTTAAAGAGTAAACTGTAGTAAATTTTTATTTTAAATAATTCATTAATTCTAAGTCATAAATTAAATTGTTAATATCCGAGGTCATTATCGGGATGGTCGCTCGGACTACCTAAAATGTCTTCGCGGTCGACGTCTTGGCCACCCATCCTAGAGAGCAACAATTAGTCCAGAATAATTGAGATCTGCTGTAATTTTAGTATATAGTGAGTCATTATAATCACTTTGTACAACAACTGAGGTATAGAACTTATTAGCTTTTCCAAAATCTTGCTGTTTTCTTTGAAAAAAAAATATCTTGTTTAACTTTTCCAGTATTTCAACTTCGAATTTTACTAAAATTTTCAATTACAATTAAAGCTGATGATTGTGCAAGAGCTTTAATATTTTTAAGGCACTGTATCATTTTTCTTATGAACTACTGCATACATTTTTTGGTTGAATCAGATAACATTAAATATATTTATTAGCAGTCATGAGAAAACTGTACATTATAACTGATTTAAGAGTGGTAAATAATATTTTTTGGATAAGAATTGGTCTCAAAATAAGGAATCAAAGAGTTAGTCATTAATTTTAGATATTAATTTATATAAATGAGTCAGCACAACAAAGAATGGAATTATCATGAGAACAGCTTAATGTTGAATTAAGAACATGAATAAGAAATTGATAATTTAGGGAGGGGGAGAGAGGTGTTCCCCATCAATTTTAACAAATGTGGTACCATTGGTAAGGAATTTGTTTGTACAGTAAAAATTCAACCGGAAATAAACCATTTTCATGACAAATACTTATAATGAGCAGGAAACAATCTGGAGAGATCGATGATAATCATTTATGTACATAAAATATATGTAGTTAATGCTGAGCCAACCATTTGCATCATTCACTGCTGATAACAGCAACCAATATAACAATGTATCACAGAATCTCAGCACCAGGCACTTTTAAAAATGGCTGTTGTCAAACGCTACAGACTTTAATTTACAGCAAAGCACTTGCTTCACAGCTCTAAAGGATAGAATATCTAATTGAATACGAGAGCCATCATGGGGACAGGGCCCAAAGCCTGACTGACGCAATTACCCCTTTGTAAAATCTGGTTTGGGGCCGAAAGCCTACCCTCCCCGGGGGGCGGGGCTTATATTCTACGTAAAACTACTGCACATGTGTGTGCATCTTCCCCACCCTCTTTTAGTTGCATAGAATCAGGCAAAGAGTTAATTCCTAACATTTCGAATGGCTTACAAATTATTCTATACATGACTAATATAACAAATGGTTCTTTTTATAAATTCTACAACACCTTAAATAAATACACAAATTTGCTATATTTTGAAACAGCTAATTTCTGATAGGGCCACTGAAGTTATCACCCACTTAACTCACCATGAGGGCCAAGGCCTACTGTGCCCAACTCAGTATACACAATGTTGGACCCTAAAGTGCATGAGCAGATGTTCCAGTCAGTCTGATGCGAAATGCTCAGTGTTAAATTCCCAAGCAAGTTTGGTACTCATTTATTGACCCACTGAATGGATGAAAGGCTGAGTCAACCTTGCCCAGGGTTTGAATCTCGAACCCATGGTGTGGAAGTGTGATGCACTAACCACTGGGCTTTGGAGTTACCACGATCATTGAAATTTTTACTCTACATGCTATTACTACATATTTGTCAAAAATGGTGGGGAACACCTTTTGCACTTCCATAGTCAGTTATATAAGAAAATGCACTACATTCATCATTTCTTAATGAACCATTTTGAACTCTAGTCCTAAAAAAATGGAAATAATAGGATAAGCAATACAGAAGCTATAATGTCTTTGTTAATTTATAACTACTCGTAAACATATACAACAATCATTATATACTCAGTATATTTTACAATTGTTATATGTTTTTGATTATTAACCTGCTGAAATTAGTAGTTATAAATAGATGTCTGTGAGATAACTAATTTAGTTTAATGGTCTAATTCAGAGGTGTCCAACACACGAGTCGCATGTGGCCCGCCAGAACGTAAATTGCGGCCCGCCAACTCTTTTTTAAAAAATTTTAAACATTTAAAGTTTTTTTCATTTTGAAATTTATTTGAGGGAAAATTTATATATATATATAAATCTACAATGTATTTGCCTGTTACCTGCTCTTGTTTTAAAATAAATCCTTTTTGATAATAGAAATGTCCTTTAGATTAAAATAGATTTATATTTTATCAAACAGTTACATTTGATTTTACTATAATAAATTACTTTTTTAATAACTTCCCAATTGCATTCATTATGCATATCCTCTACTACGGATGGTACATGATTCTCTGTGTGTGCGACTTTCATTTCTCTTCCTCCTTTTCTGTTTGGAGTGCCCCAAAAAAAGCAAGAGGCAGTCAGAGATGTTTTTTTAAGTTTAAAAAAATATTCAGGATGATTAAGATAAAGGGCAATGTATGCTTAATTTTTTGCGAATGACAGCACAATCAAATTTCAACAATGAGTAACAAAAGATCAATTCAAAAAGAACACTGTAAGTTTCAAGAAAATGGCAACTGTAATATTTTATTATTATTATTATCTATGTCTGTATGCATGAAAAATAATGAAAACAATAATAATAATTCACTCTGTTTTAAATTTTCACTCCAATAAATGTTTTTTTTTTTTTTTTTTGTTTCCTTATCTCATATAAAGGTACATATTTTTATGTGCGGCCTGCAAGATTATGTTTTTCCAAAGTGGCCTGCAAGGCCATTTGGGTTGGCTAACCCTGGTATAATTCAAGTAATGCCACAGTCATATGATATGCAATCTCATGTTTCTAGTCAATTGTTTCATGTGCTATACTTTGCTTTTTACAGAGGTTTTCTTGAAAAAAATACAGATTTGTAGAAAATATTAAGACAGATTAATAAAAAATATATTCAATTTAAAAGTATCCACATTATTATAACCTGATTATTAATCAAAAGTCATAAATAGTGGTAACGAAAAATTTGGTTTTATGATTTATTTGTTATAGGGGTTCTCAATGAGAGAAATGTTCTTCTAGCATGAAAAAATTAATGCCTCTGCATGCACACACTTTTGCAAATCAATCCTCACTCAAAATATCAAAATAAGTTATGTTAAGCTTTCCCATCAAAGTTTAAAAATGTTTCCTTAATATTAAGAATAAAACACACATGCAAAACTAATCCATAGTGACAACAGAGACTGAAAAAATTGATTTGAAAGCCAATTACTCACTTTAATTAATGCATAATTCCAATTCTATTAACAAAAATAACTATGGTATTCAATTTAAGTTTGATTGAAATTTAAAATTAAATTTAATTAAAAATTTAATTCAACCTATTATTTGTTAACACCATTGTATTTCACTGGTTTTTATATGTCTATTTCCATTATGTGAACAAGCCATGTGTTATGGTGAAATTTATTAATTAGGCAAAGAAAAAATTAATATGAAATATAGATCATTAGCAAAAGCATATTTGATATATTTCTCAGAATTCCAATATTTAATACATGATATAATAACAAACATCAATACAAAAAAAAACTTATTTACACAAATCAACGTCATCATTTTTGATATGTACATGAATAATAAAAAAATTACTCTTGTTTAATTGCATTTGATGCTCGTATTCTTCGTGCTCTACTACCCATCAGGTAGAAATAGAGCCAGGGACAAACTACTCGAATCCAAATGGCAATTTTAGGCAGCAGTCCAGCCAGTACTAACTCTGATCGCTTTGCTGCTGTTGCAATGATTATACTCTCAGCAACTTCATCAGGATTCATGCCACTTGCTGTTGCTTGATCCATGACTAAAAAAAATAAATATTAAAGTAAAAGTAATTACATGACTTGATTACTCAAGAGATTTGCTCTCACTAGTTTAGATTACATGAGTTAAATAAAATCTGCTTTCTCTAATGGTTGCCTGCAAATGGTGACATTACAGGCCATGAAAATGAGAATAAACTGGCGAAGGCGACTAGAAATCTGAATAATGACAACTTTGTCAATGTTACCTTATTAGACACAAATGCTGCTTCAAATTAAGAGAGAAGCCAATTCCTGTAGAGCATCAACTCGACACTGCCTTATAACAAAGACCATTGCTAGGCTAAGAACAGGTCATTACAGAGGAATGAAGCTTGATAAGGATGGTGGAAGAACTAATAGGAATTGTGTTCTCGGATACAGATCTAACACCTGCTCATATTTTTGACAGTTTATCTATTCTTGCTGCTCTACAAGAAAAAGGGGTCCTGTTTTCATCAACAAACCTCTACTGAACAGATTGCCAAAACAGTCAGCTAGGCTATTGTGACTTATTTCAGTATGTCTGATTTGGTCTCATCATGGACATGACATCATCAATTACACGACATCAGATTTTATAATTACTGCTGACTGGAACTTTTCAAAATGTCTTCTACTTTGTTACTTTAATTTAAAAAAGATATTTAAGAAATATTTAGAATTTTTATTCTATTGTTATTCTAGCTAATTTCAAATTTTTCTAAATAGAATTTATTTCAAAATTAAAGGTGCATTTTTAAGATGGTTAAACATTTTTTAAAACTATTAATTTAATTTCAGATGTTTAATTATGTATGATTAATTTAAACTCACATTCTTATTTAATAATTTTAATGAAAAAATTCAGTATTCTAATAAAAATTACATAATTATTCAATCTCCGATGTTTATAAGCATTTCTCTTTCTGAATTATTTTTTTCTATTTTTAAATAAATGGTTCATTAATAATGGTTAAATATATATTCATCAAAAATATATCAATAAATAAATTGTTTACTATAACTTAAAAGCCATGTTAACTTTTCATTTATTACACAAGCTTATGATGTAAGACTTATCAGTGCATTAAAAAAATGTTTCTGTTGTTTTATGTAATCAAAAGTAAATTCTTTGATGTTTAATTTTTCAACAGTAAAAATATAAAAACGAAATTTCAACTCCTCTTGAAATTACCAACTTTCCATGAAAAAAAACCTTTAAAAATATTTTTTTAATGTATTTAAAATGGAATTTTATAAACACAGAAAAATTTATAATTAATGCATGAAAAGTGTCAAATATCCATAAAAAGCTTATTTCATACACTACATGGTTATTGGATAACATTTTATTTATAATTCCTTTTCAAGAATAACAATTTAAAATTTAAACTGAAAAAGAATGAAATTAAAGAAAGAAAAAAATCTCCAAATGCCATTGAAAAGGACTTACTCCACCAACAAAAAGTAAAAAATGAATAATTCAAAGGTATATATATACATAAAAAAAAATTCTTACCACCGTATTGTTTTCCATCAGCTGTAACTGCATTCAATGAAAGATTGGTCTGTACATATCCTGGACTGACCACACATACATGTATATTTGTGTGGCTTAACTCAGATTTCAATGTATCAAAAAATGCTTGGAGTGCATGTTTGGATGAAGAATCTAGAATTGTATTTGAGAAAATGACACAATAAATTTTCAAATAACATGTATGATGTAACAAATTTGATAATTAGTAATAAATTAATAATTCTATAACAATCATTAAAAACATTTAAAATTATATGCATATTACATTTATATGTATATTTCATTAAACAATTCAAAATTAAATTGCTGATTATGATTATCCCTAATTATGAAAGATAAAAAAATTATTTATTGTGACTTATTTGTTAAAATTAATAAATAAACATTTTTATATTTTACAATTTAAAGTTTGTTTTCATTAGACATTTTCAAGTAATCAGGAAATGAATTGTATTGAAAAACAATTTTAATACTTACAAGCTGATCGGTAAGGAATTGCTATTTTCCCTTGAACACTGCTTATTGCAAGGATAAAACCTGAATTTCTTTCTAACATAGAAGGCAAGATAGCTAAAAAATATACATAAACACATTTTAAAAATAAATATTTTACATTTCTGAACATAATGGGAAAAAACACAAATAGAGAAATCAGTACTTAAATTGTTAAAAGTTAAAATCAAACTAAAAATCAAATTCTGTAGATAATTTACAGTTGAGATTTGAATTGAGTTGTTTGTCAGAATAAGAAATTCCATCATGATCTTGTTTAGATCATAGATTTTACAAATATAAAATGTAGTAAGTGAATTGTAAATTACTAATTGAAGATAGAAACACTCCTTACCAATAAAAATTATAAAAAAAGATATCCAATTTAACTCAGTATTTGAAATCTAACGCTTTAATAATCATAATTAATGAAAAATAAAATATTATGCTAGTATAAAAAAACACAGAATTCCAATTATAACTAAGTCCTTCTAATTAAAATCTGAACAACTGTATTGCCTTATACATTGTAACAAAATTTGCATTGACATTTTCCATGCATTAATACTTATCAACAAAAACCAGTTACTGTAATAATAAAACTGATGTGGCACATTGTATGTACAAACTATTTCTTTCAAATAATTTATTTTCAGTGATTGCCTAAAATTTTAAAAAAAAAACATACCTTTAATAGACTAAAAACATGATCCCAATTTAGTACACTTTTCAAATAGCAAAATGCTTCAATATACTAATATATTTCGATCTCAATCACGTGAAAAATTAAAAATGTATGTATTATTTATGAGCTGAAATATGAGCCCTGGAGAAGAAATTAATGTGTTTTTAAATAAAACTTAACTTTGTAATTAAAATAAGAGAATTCCAGAAGTTAAACTTCTTACCAAATCTCTACACAGTACTTTTTTAAAATTTATTTATTTCAATTAACTATAGAACAAAAAATGTGAATAGTTTATTGATTAAATTGAGTGCAATAAAATAATTTTAAAAAATTAGGATAATTTTACACTTTTCACAAACCATTAAATTATAACATTGTAAATAAATCAATTAGTAAAAAAAAAACTTTCCCAACTTTGACAAATATAATTTTATGAACAGATTTGTATGAAATTCAAAGAACAATAAAAGAAATATAGAGAGCAATGACAATTTACTGCAATACAAAATTATAAAAAGTCTTTAAACATTTTGAAAGGAGCATCCTTAAATTTATGAAGCTTGAAAAACTTCACATAAAAATTATTGTTTTTGTCTTAAAATTCTGAATAAATGAGATTATTAGTCATATTAGATTCTTAGTCATATATAAATTAAAGAGATAAAGTCCAGATATTAAATATATATATATCTTTACCTCAATCCCATTAGAACTTAGTAAGATACTTTTTAATATCACAATGTATTTCTTAAAATTAAATTCATTACAAATGAATGAAGCAAAAATGCTGACATAAATAAGAACACAAAATCTTTCTACTTGATACATCGAATTTTCATTCAACTTAGCCCATTTTTTTCTTGTGTTAAGAATGTCCCATATTTCAGACCCTGTGCTTTAATAGCGAATGATTATTTAACTGTGAATATATGAAAAATTGGATTTTTATTGAATATTTCAAAACTCTACAAAGCATGATAAGCAGGTATGTGTTTCATTACCTTAATAAGTTTGCAACAACAGGGATATTTTAATATAAATATAGAATCCTTTCTATACATCATTGTTACACATTTGTAGAAAACTCCTACATAGATCATCCATTGAAAGCAAAGCTAGAAATGCTGGCTATATATGGCACCTGCTGGACTAAAGGACAAGTTTCTTATATTACTTTTAAAATGTTTAGAATGATAAGATCTTAGTGAAGCTATATAAAGCACATACATTTTCTGTATATAATGATGTGGACAAATGGTATTTAAACATATATTTAACATGTAAATGATTTGAATCAACAAATTAAAAGAATCAACAGAATTGAGTCAAAAGAAAAAAAGAAATGAAATGGTATAAATACAGCATTAGTAAAAACAGTTACTAATATTTGATGCATGAAAAATTAATTGCACATTAGTTTTTTTAGCAATAATTGTCATTAAAAAGATTTGAAATAAATATAATTAATTAAAAATGAATCATCTGTTTGAAATTGAAAAAAATAGTTGCTTTTATTATGTACAATTCTAAGTTTTTTGAAACTATCTTATAATTAATTTATTTTTTGTTCACTATTTTCTCCCATTGAATTCATTTTTCCTCATGTGCTTGGAAATAAGCAGTCAAAATTGAATATAAAATAATACTTTAAATGTATTTTAATAAAAATAATTATAATATATGGTAAAAAAAATTAAATCAATAGCACACATAACAATGATTTAAAGCATTCTTTGAAATTCTAAGAACAAATTTTCAAACTTCAGATCATAATAAATTATACTGCTTATGTTTATTTAATAAAATGAAGTTAGAAGAATACACAATTACCTTTAGTAAGAGCAACTGGTCCAAAATAATTAGTAAACATCACCCTTAAGTCAACATCTAGATCAGTATCAGCTATTTCTCCTCTGTAACTGATACCACCATTATTGACCAAAATATCAATGTGCCCATAGATATCTAAAGCTTCTTTGGCCTTTTCTCGCATTTTTTTTAAATCAAGAAGATCCAGAGTAAGCACAACAGGAACATTTTTTGATGGATACTAAAAACAAAATAATAATTCTAGATATTTACAAGTTTTTCAATTGTGATGAGCTTATAAACTTTACAAAAAAATTGTTAAGAGAATGGAAGGGTAAGTTCACTAAAATACTCATATCTTAGATTAAATTCGAAATGAATAAGAGAAAAATAAGTTTAAAATAAAGCAAAATTCAGAATATATAATTATTTAAGATCAATGTTACATTAGATTAGCCTATTCATGACAAAATTTGAAGTGAATAGCTACAGCCTTAAGACAAAAACAGTATTTTTCTGAAGCGATGGTCTCTTACATAAAAAAAATTCCTTCCTTATCACTCTAGATCAGGGGTGTGCAACCCAAATGACCTAATGGACCACTTCGGAAAAACATTATATCTCATGGGGCGCACATAAAAATATGTACCTTAGATCAGATTTGGAAATAAAAAAACATCTATTGAATGAAAATTTAAAACATAATGAATTATTATTATTGTTTTCAATATTTTTCCTGTATACAGACATAGATAATATAATAATGTTTATATAATATAATAATGCAAAGATCAAATAATGTTTAAAATATTACAGTTGCCATTTTCTTGAAAATTACCGTGTTCCTTTTGAATTTTTTCGTTATTCATTGTTGAAATTTGATAATGCTGTCATTTGCAAACAATTAAGTATACATTGCCCTTTATCTTAACTGTCCTGAATATTTTTTTTAAACTATAAAAAACATATCTGACTTCCTCTTGCTTTTTGGGCACTCTAAAACAGAAAAGGAGGAAGAGAAATGAAAGTCACACACACAGAGAATCATGCACCATCCATAGTAAAGGATATACATAATGCAAATCGGAATTTATTAAAAAATTAATTTACTATCGAAAAATCAAATGTAATTGTTTGATAAAATATAAATTTATTTTAATCTAAATGACATTTCTATTATCAAAAAGAATTTATTTTAAAATAAGAGCAGGTAATAGGCAAATACTTTGTAGATTTATATATATATACATATCCCATCAATAAATTTCAAAATGAAAAAAAACTTTAAAAACTTGATATTTAAAAATTTTTAAAAAAGAGTCGGCAGGCCGCAACTTACGTACTGGCGGACCGCGTGTTGGACAACCCTGCTTTAGATAATAGTAATAAATATTTTTTAGACATAGATAAGTTAAATATGCATTCTGGTAGGAAATGCTATTAGCATAATTTTTATAGCTACAATGGTCATCAGAAAAATGATTTTCTTAACCATAAATTCCACTTTAACTAGTTTTATAGATATCATACTATACAAAAGCATTAAGAACTATGAATATCACAAAAACAAAAAAAAATTCATGAAGGTTCTGAAATATTCAAAAGTGAACAAAGTGGCCCAATGACTTGTCACCTTTCACTTCTTTTCATTTTTTATTAAATTGCAACTATAAAAAAAATATTCATTAATATCTTAGAAAAAGTACTTGTTAAAGTAATCAACTCTATAGTAATCAACTCTATTATTTAAAGTTCAGATTGTTTTAATTTTTAAAAAGCTAAATGTTTTTGTTTTATGATAGCATCAACAGAAGCTATTAATGTGTTTAAAGAAGGGCAGATTGTTTCTTTGCGACAAAATGATGCGAAAGTACCTGAAATTTCAAAACAACTTAGAATATCAAACAGAAGCATAATAGGGATATATAAGGCATATTTCAGTAAAAGTAGCACAAAAGCTTCATAATCTAGGGCAGAGTTCCGCGACCTTTTTATTGCAGTGGACCGGTCAACGTTGGATCATTTTAACGTGACCCGCTGAGGGGGAGGACGTTGATTGTTCATATTTTAGATTGTCTTGCTTTAATAGTTTTATTTTAATTGTATTTAAATGTGCCTTCAGAACAAAATATAGCTACACAAAAATGAATATAAAGTGATATAAGGTTTAAGTAATAAACAAAGAATATAAAGTGATTTTCATAAAAAGTAGCCCAAACCTAAGAAAAATATGCTGCAGTAAATAGAATAGAAATAATTTAATGTTTCTAGTGCAGACCAGTAGTATTTAATCCACGGACTGGTACCAGTCCGTGGGTTGCAGAACACTGATCTAGAGGACATAGACCCAAGAAAATAACAAAACCTGATGAGAGGAAATTGTGAAGAAAAATAGGGATAGCAGACAATTGACAACTCTACAAATTGCAAAGAAGATTAATTTAAACTTGAAAACAAAGATCTCTCACAGAACAATATGAAGAATACTTAAGTTTCTTAAGACTTGAAAGTCGACAACCAACACGAAAACCCTATTTGTCAGCTATAATAAAAAAGTTGTATGGTCCAATGAGAGCCATTTTACACTTTTTTAAGAATGATGGCACACAATGAATTCATCAGGAACAACAAGAAGCATTTCATCCAGATTGTATACCACCAGTCGTGCAGTCTGGAGGTAAAGAATTAATGATCTGGAGAGCATTTGGTTGGAATGGGTTAGGTCCCTTTATCACTATAAAAATTATCAGAACTGAAAATGAGTACTTATCTCATCTAGAAAATGTTTTTAACCTGTTAATGGAAAATTGGTTTCCAGATGGTGACGGAATATATCAGGATGACAATTCTACACCCCACCGAGCCAAAACTGCACAGACCTGCTTTAATCACAACTATTATGTTTTTCATCATCTGAAATGGCCATCAAAAAGTCCTTATGTTAGTGTAATCGAAAATCTGTGAGATGAACTGGAAAGGCACTTAAGAGAGTCAAATAACTATCTAACAAATGTCAAAGAACCCCACTTCATAAAACATGGTCTGAAATCCTTCTAGAGACATGTCAGAAGTTTATTACATCAGTAACACAATGAGATAATGCTCTATACATAGCAAAAGGCAGAAATATAAAATATTGGATGAGGTGACAAGTTATTTAGTCCCAGTATGTTTATTAGTGTCAAAAATTAATATAGTCTTTGGAGGCTTAATTTAAGATGGGTGAATTCTATTAATTAGAATTCTATTGTAATGATATAAGTAACTAAATGAACAGTGTGTTTAGATAAAATACAGCAATTAGTTTGTTTAAACTACAATTTTTGCAACAATGAGTTATGAAAGTAAAAAGTACTTTTTTGTGCAAAAATCCATTAAATATTTCTAGAGAGTGACAAAAATGACCAAACATTCATGGCATTAATTGAATTAAAAAACGCTTCCCCTACTGAGCTGGGTGGAGAGAAAAAAGAGCCACTTAACAAATGGCAAGCAGAGATTTATTCCAAGCTAAAATATGCTAGAAACAGTTCTAATTATATACAATTTATATTTTTGGATTATAATAAAATAACAATGAATATGGAAATATATATATAACTGTATATAGTAAAATTAATTAAAACTACTTTTGTAATTTTAAAATGTACAAAAAATTCAGATTATAGACAGGATGTTTATATTTAGCAAATACTGATTCACATTGTACTTTCTTTATTATCTTTTATTTTTAGTAATTTAAAAAAAGAATAATTTTGATACTAAAATTTAAATTAATTTCTACCTTTTCTGCATTTTTGTTTTCGTAAATATTGTCAAGAAAAATGTGATAAATATGTAAGTAATTACTGTAAGTCAAAATATTTTTTTTAAAAAAAAATCCTGACAGAAAATGGTATTTTTTTTATGACAACCAAATTCCAACTTTATTACATGCATTATTATTCATAACAATAATATATTTTCAAAAAATAAAAAAAATGTTAAGTTTCATTTCTTCTCACAGTCAAAGAAAAAAAACATATGATTAATTTGTTCCTGCTATCCTGATACCTTTTTTTTTGCAAATATATTTAGAATAATTATTGGGTTTCTAAACTTTAAAAAATACAATTGAGAAAAAGATTTTAAATTAGATAGATTACCAGAAAATTTCTAATTCAATACATAAAATAATTTGATTACCTTTTCCATTAGGTCTTTCTTCACTTTCTCTAAAGCATCTGTTCTCCTAGCAGCAAGGATAACTCGTGTTCCAGCTTTGTGAAAAGCATGGGCCAGAGCTGCAGAAAAAAATTATTTAATTAAATTTAGTAGAATAAAATTTCTCAAAAGTATAATCAAGCATTATGCATATAATGAAAGTTATACACCAAAAAAGTAAATTAAGGTTTTGAATTTAATACATATTAATAATATATGTATTCATATTTTTTTAAAGAAATTTATAATTAAATATACAATGAAAACATTTTACCATCAATCACAAATTTAATTTAATAATTCAAAAAAATTTGACAAATTTGAAAAGTATATATATATACCAATTATGTAAATCATATACTTAACTCAATGTTAAGTAATAGCATTTGCATTGAAAAAATTTTGCATTTGTTTTTTCTATGTAATTTGTTAAAACATTTCATAATGAAATAAGAAATAAAAGTAAGATAAATATAGATAACAGAAACTTAGACAATAAAACTAAATACTAATAAACAAACTGAATGATTGACTTTTTATGAAAAAAATTCAATACTCACATAAAAAAAACTTTTATAAAATACCAAGAAAGAGAATCTCAAGATGATGCATCTCTATCAGTCTATTTTTTTTTACATGCAGAATATACATCAAAAACAAAAGAAGTCTTTACCAATATGGAAATGTATTATTCTTACACAATTTAGTTTTTCAAAAAGAACATCTTGTGTTAAGAAATCTAATACACATTTGATCACATAAAACATTCTGCAAAAATATTTTAGCAATAAAATAAATGTGTTGTTAATAATGTTTAAGTACAGCAAAAGAGACTGTATTAATAAATAATACAATATACATGGCATTATTAAAAAAATCTTGAGTATAAAACATTTAAATTAAAAAATGTTTTTTTTTTTTTTTTCTTCATATATTTGTTCTGAAAAATTATTCAAAATAATTCTAAGCAAATTGAAAATTATGTTTCTCTCACTTTGCCCTTATTTTAAAATACATATTCTGCCACCCTTTCTCTTTGATATTAAATTACTAACTCTTTTTCTCTTTTGTAAGCAACTTCTTATGATAATTCCAATTTTGAGTACAAAATGGTTTTTATGCAAAAAGCAATAGGCATGATTTTTTCATCTTTCTCATGAAAATCCTAGTTTAATGTAAAAAATTTTGAAATGCACATTAGATGCTGTTA
>BMAV01013205.1:250740-262223 GCA_019973955.1 Trichonephila inaurata madagascariensis
CAAAGAGAAAACTAACTAAATGAAAGAAACAAAAAGTCTACTTTAAAAATTTCAAAGATCACCTTTTTTAAAATCTTGACTTTTTGTTAAAATTATTTTAAAAAATATCAAGAAAAAAATACATTTTTGTTTGTTCTTGACATAATAAGCATAAAATTAGAACATAAAATTTTATATTTAAATGCTTTAAAAAGCAAATGTAGTAACTCTTACTACTCAAAAATTTTTTTAAAATAAAAGTTACATAACATTTAGTTCATAATAAATAAATTGATTTCAATATATAATGCATTTAATAAAATAATCCTTCAATATCTCAAATACACACATATAATAAATTTTTCACTTAATATGCCTTTCTAATTTTGTCTTAATTCTATAATTCTTTATTTGAATATATAAGCTCTGTGTAAAGTAAACTTTGCAATTAATTCTTGTAAATTACCTTCTCCAAGTCCAGAACTTGCTCCAGTTATTAAAACCACTTTGTCCTCAAGGAATCGATTACGAAAAATTTTGTTCTTGAAATGTGATCTGTAGAGATTAAAAACCAACCAAGGAAAAACAAGTGGGAGAGCAAGTCCACCAGCAATAAGACGAGTCCAATGAATCATACTTGAATACATTATCTGAAAATCATAAGTAAAATTTCAATTCTTTAATTTTCTGTAATTAAAACATTCTCCATGTCTGTGATAATGAAGAATAAAGACAAATTTGTTCTATACTTGCATTAAAATCAATTTTTGTGTTATTATTGGTGATAGATGCACTAATTATAGTGCCAGAATATTTACTAGATAATAGGTGATACAGTATTTGATATGACTGTGTAAAAGTGATCAACACAGTTTGTTATAAATTACCTGAAATTTCACTTACATATTCTTTAAGGCAACAAAAAATCTGAATATAGTACAAGTTTTAATGACATTTATAAGTAATCTCTAATCACAATTTCTTGGTAATAAAATGGAAATTGCTGATTTCACTTACATGGTCATATAATCCATTAAGCTGACAACACTAAACATAAAAGAACTCCCTATTACTTTCTGTTATTTAATTTTTTTTAATAAAACTTGAGTACAAGCTGGATAGGATCATAAAATATAAAAATGGACACACATATATATATAAATTATCCGATCATTTACATATTTAGGTTACTATATTTTTTACTGTTTCATTGTGAAAGTACTATGCTTACGTATTTACAGTGATGCCTGAATTAATGGACCCCTATTTAATGAATTTTGCAATTTAACGAATTTTTCTCTTTTACCCATTAAAATGAAAGCCCCTACTTAATGAAAAACAAACCTCGAATAAAACAAATTATTTCGGTAATTGAAAAAAAAACATTTATTAGTTTGTATTAGAAAAAATTGGATTTTTTTTTCCAAATGACATACCATTTTGACCAGAACAAAAAATGAATTATCTTGTCAGCAGCAAGTTTTAATGGAAAATGGTGAAGACCATTATTAGACTTTCAAGTGCAGATGAGTCATGGGCGTAACCTATCGTGTGAGTCATGTGAGTAGGACAGGAAATTCCTTTCTTACCTCATTCCAAACCATAATGCAAGGAATATTTAAAAAATTTTATGATTATGATATATTTGATGACAAACTGCTTATCTGTGCACCTGAAGCTGAGGAATTTGATTAGTTGGAGCCAATGAATAGTGATCCTGATGCAGATACTCGAACTCCTGTCAAAACTGTTACATCTTCTAAGGTTTTACATTGTTTGGAAACTGTGAAAACATACTCTGTCTTATGCAACAGGATGTAAATGATGCAATATTTTTTTCTCTACATAGAGTGAAAAAAGAACTTTTTTGAATCATGAATGAAAAAGATTTTCAAACAATTATTAGTCAGTATCTTAAAATTTTCAACTAACTGGTGTATAATAATTCATTAATAGCACTTTTACACTGTTGACTAAAAAAATGTGTAACTATCAATATTTTTTAAACAACAAAAACTGACCTTAATAGGGTATATGAGCACACCTCACCTTCGTACAAAGTGTACAGCATGTGATCATGTTTGTTACGAGGGGATCAACCACTAGAGTCCAGTAACTGTCATTCCTCCTTTAGGGCAGTTTTTAAATCTCTGAGAATAGCTGGAGGTGGGAAACATCTGCATAGGACATTCCAAATATTTCAATTGGATTAAGGTCCAACGAACAAACTGGTCACTTCATACCCGCAATCTCCTCTCTCTCCCGAAAATCGCCAACGATGGCAGCTCTATGGGGGATGTGCATTATAACCCATTAAAATGAATAAAGTCCAATTACTGCAGCGTACAGTTTCACAGTGGGGTCTAGGATTTCATCTTGATACCGTACAGCAGTCATGAAAGACGTAGATGTGCAAAATCACAATGAAATCCCTGTCCAGACCATGATGCTTCCATGGCCGAATGAGAGATGTTCTAGGGTCAATTGCATGTGCCTTGTTCCCTCCAGACCCTTAAACACTTATCGCATTATAAGGCAAATCTAGACTAATCTGTGAACAAAATATTGCCCAAATGATACACAATCCAAAACACATGTTGGTGGCACCATTTTAATTATGCCCCTCTAGATTGGACTGATAAAAGAACACAAACTCGTGGTACCTAGACGTATAGGCCGTTCAAATGTAGCCTTTGACAAACAGTAGTGGCAGATACTGTCTTACCAATGGTCGCTGCAACCATAGATGTCACATGAGTGGGGGTCGATCTTCAACTCAGCGTGGCTACAACAGTAATCCGTCTTCGCAGGGATCGCAATCCTTGGACGACCAACTACAAGTCCTCAGACAACTGTTTGGCTTTTTTGGAATTGTTTCCATAACTATGAAATGATGGAATAATGAACTCCAAAGGAACGAGCAACATCTGTGACAAACTGTCTTGCTTCAAGCCATCCAACAGCCCATCAGTGCACAGAATCTTTCATTCATCCTCTGGAAGCTGTAGAAACATGTCTAGCTTAAAAACTAATCATATGAATGCTCTAAACACCTTTCATCAGCACTTACATACGCAATTCCTGTAGCCCTTCACAATACCAGCTTCATATATGACTACCTGGTTTGTATATTTCTCGATGTAAACTGTGATTGGCTGTTACCAAACATATTTCCATACTTCCTTCTACCTTTGCATCAAATTTCCTTTTCTTTAATTCCGATTGGCCTGCGCAGATTAATATTTTCCTCTCTGTGCTTAACTTTTGAAAGTGAGTGTATCTGAAATTCTTAATATTTTTCTAACAATAGGTTGAATAATGTTTATATATATGTAAATATTGTAAGTAATAGTTGTAGATGTAAAATAAATTATAGAATTTCATTCTTAGTCTCATGCTACTCATCATTTTTCTTAATACATCACACAGTGTTAAATCAACATGAAAATAAGGATACAAATAACCAACAGAACAAGTGTATCATCTCTTAAAGATTTTATTTGTAAAAATTATTATTGAAAATAATTCTTAAGAAAATATTTAGAGCACACTTTTGCAACTCAAACTGTGTAAATTAACTACTCACAAATTATTCAATTTCACATAAAAGTTTATTACTTTAATTTTTTAATAATAAATACATAAATTTGATGTTTGCAAAATAATCTACTCTTTTATACATATATTTCAATGCTTTGTCGAATAAGTATGGTATATGAAAAAACATATGAGTAACTATAAAGTTTTGCATGTAATAAGTTTCATCAAACATACAAAAAATAACTTGTTTCCATAAGTGAAAAGATTAAATAGCTATATTATGACATAAGAATATAGCAAATTAATAATGTTCTTGATTAATATTCCAAAATTTTATACATAGCTGTAACAAAGTAAAAAGTGAAAAAAAATAAGATTTATATAAAGAATGTGTACCTATGTATTATACTGCAACCTTCGTGGTGACATTATATGAAACAAAGCCCATAATTGACAATTCAAAGTGAATGACACATGTGAAATCGGGGTTGACAAGTTATTTTAAATGTTGGTATTGTTGTGATAGTATGTACCAAATAATTAGTACGCAAGAACCAAATAATGAGTTGCTTTATTACAAATTTTTTATTTTTAAATATACAACACCACAATACATTTTGTTACATCCCTTGTTACTCAAACAATAAACAATGAATATGTTAAAATTTCAAAAATTAAAACTCTATCACATTTCAATCGATGTAATCACCAAAAGTTCATCTCAAGACATTTTTCAAATTAATATGTATATATATCTATAAAGTTTATTTCAGTTAACAGAATATAGCTGATTAATAAGAGTTTATTTAATTGTATCATTTATATTTTCTTTGATGAGATACAATACATTCAGTCTGTCTACTGAGTATCATAAAAATAATGAGATATCTATCATAAATATGTAACTAGTTCATTTAGTTTACATTTAAAAGTATTTAGTAGTTTCCTTATGTAAAAAAAAAGAAAATATGCACACTAAATAATTTCCAGCATCAAATCTAAGTTACTGTCCATTTCCGTATTAAAATATTTTATTGCTATCGTAATTTTGAAAAGAGCTCTAAATTGATTTTCATAAAATAAACATCCGATACAATCTCTTATTAAAAAAATATATCCAAGAGCAGGCAAACAAAGGATGAAATACAAGCGTACAATTAATTAACATTATAAAAAAAAAAATACAATGAACTCTTATTATTTAAAACTACCTGGAACCTGAGAAAACGAGTAAATAACATCAGATACGTTAAGATATAAATCTAGCCACTCAGAAATGAGAATTAATAAATATTATTACATAAGACAAACAATTATTCTCAAACCTTCTGTTTTAATTTATAACAGATTTTTTTAAAAAAAAACTGGAAAAGAAGTTTTCACATCGCCTCTGAATGAAATGAACATTGCAAAAAAATTAAATATAGCTATAATAGAAATGGATATAAATCTTCGTGATAGAAGACTTGCCTGTCACGTTTGCTCAACACTTTCATAAAATTATATTCATGTAATCCTTCTAATGCTCCAAAAAACATAAAATATTACCTGAAAAACGTTTGGCACCTCATCTGTTCCCGGTTCGTCTTTTAGCATTTTTATTTATTTTTGCACTGCAACAGGGGGAAATTTACAAAGTTGTCAACAAAATTGGAATGTTGCCAGATTCTATACTTGCAAAATTCACATATAAAAAAACTTGAAAATTTTAAAAATAATCTTTCTGAAGTTCAAGTTATGATATAAATCTCCCTACGAGAAGATAAAAATAAATCTTGATAAAAAAATGCTCCAAAGTTCGTTAGTTGATAACGTCAGAATGTTAGTTGCAACCGCATAATAGATTACGTGGTTTAATTAAACAGCCAAATCTCGCATCAAATTTTATTACTAAAAAATTATGTCTAAATTTTATAACAAACTACAAAATTAAATTAAAACGTCTAGATTGCTGTAAAATAGAAATTCGACTTATGAGTTCTATAATTCAGGCATTTTGGGGTGATAATATTTTACTTATAATATAAAACAAATCAAGAACTCTCCCTTATGATAAAATAAATACCCGAACAGCATTCAGCAATGCATAATGGTTTTGAAAAATATGCTCGATTTATTTTCATTATTTCCCTGAATACATTTTGAATATATGCACAAATGATATTCAAGAATTATGCGAGGAATCCTAACACATTATAAAAAATTTTTGATTTTCTTCAAATTCACTACTATACTGATCAATAGATGGCGACACGAAAAGAGGAAATGTGTGTATTGGATTTTAGAAAATTAATAATTATTTTACAGCTTTTCGTATATTTCACAATATATACTCATAAAAGATGTTCCTAAAGCATTTCAACATAGAAATGACTGTATATTTTTTTTTATACAGACAATATAACTTCAAAAAATAATTATTCTTCTGTCGTAGTTTATTCATTTTTTTACAGGATCTTATTTCAATTCAACAACACTATTTTTTCGAATTATATGAATAATTATTGGTCAAAGCCGATTTTATCATACAATATGTTTTTAACACTAACCGCTAAATTGTGTATCAAATTTTCTACAACATTAAGATGATTATAAATTGAAATAAGACAGTTAGAAATAAGAAATATTATATATACAGTAGCTGACAAAAGTTTTGATACAATATGTTTTTCTATCCTAAATTTTCCTGTAGGCAAAATTTCTTTACGATCTAAATGAGAAATTCGTAGTTTTAATCATCCTACATGGTGCGCAACAAATCATATGTGTGAAAAATATTACTTTAAAAAATACTCCGAACGTGAATTTGAAAAGTTGGAAACAAAAGGTTTGAAACAATACGATAAAATTATAGTTTTTAATTTGATTTGAATACATGTGGTAGTATCACACACACAAAGGCTCCGTTAGCTAAGTGACTCAAGCATCGAAATTCTACGCAGACTATGTGGCCGTGGTAGCCGAGTGGTCAAAGTATCGGATCGTGTGGTACTGGCCTTGTCACGAGTTCGAGCCCAGTACCACTAAAGATCCGCCGTGTAGGGCAGCGATGCACGTTAAATCTGTCGAGAGGTC
The DNA here is from genome assembly GCA_019973955.1 of Trichonephila inaurata madagascariensis. Classification (NCBI taxonomy): domain Eukaryota; kingdom Metazoa; phylum Arthropoda; class Arachnida; order Araneae; family Nephilidae; genus Trichonephila; species Trichonephila inaurata. The sequence continues at coordinate 257,335 of BMAV01013205.1, forward strand.
AAATATCCTCCAGTTGGTGTGGTAGTTAGGAGAAGGAAGTGTCAGCTCAGGTGTCGTTCAAGTCACTTAACCATGGTTATAAATTACGTGGTCCATCGCCGAAAGCCCTCGTGTAGCTGAACAGTGAGACGTTAATATTCACTCACTCTACGCAAACGATGTGAGTTCGTATCCTGATCTTGGCATTTAATTTCTGTTATTTTTCCTTTCTATATGAGTTGTATGCACAAGTGACTTTATAATTTCAATAACTTTGCGCAGAGATATGCAAATTAGCTTTAAGCATAATCATGCTCCCAGATTGCTCTAGAATGTATAATGCTCCATTCAACTAGGTTGTAGTATATAAAACTTACTTGTTAATTACTTAAGGCATTAGAATTCTAATTCTTAAGTGAAAATTTTCAAGTTATTTTTATAACAATTTTACACAGTATGAAGACAGAGCAAAATACTCCTCTATAGCCACTCGATTTTTAATTATCAAACAAGCAGGGAGGGGGGAAGTTTCAAAATTCTGTTTTCGCCAGCAAGTTTGGAATTCCGAAATCAACTGTTGGCCAAATAGTAAAGAAGTAGAAAAAGGGTGAAGGTGCATATCTTCTAAGGTCAGGAACTCCAAGACAAACGACTCAACGGCAAGGAGCATTAATCCGAAGGAAGTCTGTTGACTCAAATATGGAAATAGCTCAAATGGGCTCGGATATGGCTACTTAATATAGACTCATAGTGAGTAAGGAAACCATAAGATGTCGTCTGGATGCCTCTGGAGTGTGTGAACCTCTCTTCTGGGCAAATAATAAGAAAATCCAATTAAAATTTCCTAAGGAATGTGAAACATGGGCAACCAAAGATTGGGAAACGGTCCTTTGGAACGATGAATACAAATTCAAGTTGTTTGGAAGTGACAGCTGACGTCATAATCATCATCCAAAAGGTGACCAGAATGGATTCCCGATGCCAACGTTCAACAATGAAGAGCGGAAGTGGATCAACAATTATCTGAGAAGCTTTCCGTCGTGTTGGCGTTGTCCCTCTTTTACACATCAATGAGACTATGGGTAAAAATGTTTTTAAAAAGATTTCACAACGCCTTAACTGCCTTGCCCTCTTTAAAAGGTGCCTCGTAGACTGATTTTTCGGCGGAATAACAATCCTAAGCTCACTTCCAAAATGGTCACAAATGGTTTATAGTAGAGAAAATTATAGTTTTGGACCGTCGAATCAATAATTTAACATCAATCTAATTGAATACCTTGGGTAATACATCTGAAGAATTGTGGGACACCGAAGGATTCTTCAAAGGCAGAATTCCTTCAAGATCTTAAATCGGAATGGGCAATAGGTTCACCTCAGAAAGCCTTATTATTTCTATGCCCAGACAGTGAGCCGCAATCCTACAAGCCACTAAACATTAAATATTACTATCCATTCAGACGCTTAATTTCAATAAAAGTTTAGAAAAACCGAATCCTCTCATCGCACTTTCATGAATTTCTGAATTAGTTTTTATTCAGCATTTATATCAATCGTTCTAATGTTGGATTTCATGCGTATTAGTATAGTAAAATCATTTATAATCTGAAAGATAAAAGATTCGACATTCAAAAAATATAACAACAGAATATTCCGCAACCTTAACAAAAAGTATTACCTACAAATCTGAGCATAGCTGAAAAAAATTTACATCAATTATAATATATCTCAAGGGGAAATTAATCAAGATATTAATTAATTCAATTCAATTAACATTGTTACTTAACTTCTAAGAAAATTCCCATTATGGAATCTAATTTTTTTTCTTCACATAACTCATATTTCGGTATGAAATTTATCTAAATTTTAGATGTCACAAAATCCTAAGCAAAATGTTTAAGTTTTGAGGATTAAAAAATAGTTCTATTTTACTGTAAAATGAATGGTTCAACCATTTGAAGAAATAAAAAAATTTCTGCCCTCAATAACTATTTATTTAGTCTCCATTTAGGCAAGATAATTATTTTCTAACTCTAATGATATGCAAAAGAATCAAAATAAATAAATATTATTTTAAAAAAAGTTGCATTTTTCAATGTGTTCATATTTCCTATACGGCTTTTTAAATGTTGTTTTGGTCTAACGGTACATCAATACCTGGAATATAAGGCTTATCAGAGCTGCCCGTTGAAGTGGCATAACGTACATCGTCACAACCCCCGCGTCCTGAAGAAGCAAGGATTCTAAAGGGGCTCAAAACCTCATGTTAATATTTTGCAATCATTCGTAAGATCGAGCTTGGAGCCCAAAACCTGACTTTCCAGGGGTTCCCTAATATTCTCCGTTAAGTCACTGGACCGTTGTAGTTCAAAAGTGCATGTAAGTATGTTAGGGTGACAATAAACATAGTGTAACGTCGTCTCATTAGTAGAACACTCCCAGACAATACTTGTCAAGACTGAAGTATGAGGTGATCAAGCTGTAGAGAGATGGGACATTGTATTTCTCAAAAAAGATTACTTACATTCATCTCTCTCATACCTAGGGAATAATACATGTGAGCTGATTCGGAAAACGGTTTTGATGTCACCACACCTTTTCTTTCTCCGATATCCAGACAATTTTTAGTCTCAACGTTCTTTCGGAAGGAAGCTCCTGTGAACAGTATCCATTGTGTTGGGTTCCCCAACACATGTGGGCCGCGAATGACTTGAATGAAGAGGAATGTTGGCGTGTCGTGACACATATCCTCAGTTTCAATGTGACAGGGCGATTTGTCGCCCTCCAGAGGTTGAACTAGATACAGCGTCGGAGTTGAGATCAGACGTACTGGCCTATTGTCTCCAAGCACCAATTGAGTAGAACTAAAGTGAGGAGATCCGTGCGCAGATCTGTAACACTCGCCAATCAGTGATGAGGATGTGAAAGTGGCCCTTCCATGGAGTTTAAAAGGTTGGCTCGCAAGTTGACGGGAGACTCTCGATTGCCTTCAATCTTGGGAATTAATTCACTCTTCAGTGTTTTTTCTGAAGACACTCGGTAGAGTTGGCGGGGGCAGCCACATCCTAATAACCAAGGCAGCTGGTAGAGCAACGACTGGAATAAACTGACTTGGAATTAGAACTTTTCTACAGTGAAATGTTGTCACCTTTAACAGCTTAATAATGAATCTACTGTTGTGTTGATTTAATTTGAAATATAAAATGTCTTTTTGGTAAATAGCTGTGTGATCCCTCACGTTACGAAGTAATTTAAAGTTATCACGACGTTAGAATAGGTTCGCTTGAACGATAATTTGGTTTCAATGAAAACACGTATTAATTATTTACATCTTTTTACATTTTTAAATAAAGGAAAACGTCTTTGGCCCTTCGTTCGTGTTTTCAGTCCGACTGATCGCAATCTATGTAGTGGGAGGGAAGCAGTTCCATCTAGCGGATAATTATATATTTATTACAACTGAAATTTCTTAGGACAACGTTTGTTTCTCTGATTAAAGGCTGTTGTGACTGGAAAGAACGTTTGTGAATCAAAGAAGATTATAATCTTTCAGTAATAGTAGATGAATAGGAGTGACCTTGGCGATAATTTTGGTGACAAAAACAGATGTGTCTACAAAACTCCAGATAAAGGGATCGGCAAACCTTCGAGAGAAAACTGCAGCAGGCCACTCTCTTCGAAAAAGTGTGATTTCTTTTAGGGTCCTTTCAATCCTCTTTTTATTAACTCTTAAGACTGCGTTAAAATACAGAATGTGCTTTTGCGTCTACTATATATATATATATATATAAATCTAGTTAGTACATGAAAGCTCCCAAACTCATAGAAACGTAAATATTGCTGGAGCATCCATAAAAGGTGTCTTCCATTGCGGCATTCTTGCAAATAAATTTGACTTTTCCTGCTTTAGAAATATAATTCTAGTATTTTCGTTGATTCTCAACAAATTTTATTGATGAAAAATGATTTAAAACTGAATGTTAATCTTCTATGCATTAAGTCGCTGTCTCTAATCCTTGTCTAGAATGATTATTTCGCAAGAAAAATTTAGAAATGTCTCTCTAGAAGCTTATTTCCACCTTCTATTAGGACTACGTAGTGAAACAATATTGGAGTCAGAATTTGACAGTGACTATGTGTTTGCCTTATGCGAAATGGTGATTACTGTGTGCAGTATTTGTGTAGTTTTTGAGTCTGCAATATTGGGGATTCTACAAGTGTTAACTGTTTCCTGTTAGAATAAAATTTACAATGATTACTAGAGTCCAAAATAAACAACAATTTACATCAAAAGAGTCTGATTGTTAACTGTGTGAACATTTCTTGCATTTAAAAGGCAACTCAATACCGTAACAATAACAAAGAAAACTGTGTCATTCGATTGTCTCACATAAAATTTGGTTTTTGTATATTCTACTACTCTCAGGAATTGGAATTCCTCTGAAATCATTTTATACGGGAATAAAGACATTGTTCAGATCATTAAGGTAATCTCAGTTGAATATTTCATCAGAACAAGTTGCTAAGATATTAAGCTCTTACTAACGTCGCACTATAAAATAACACTAGAGCAGCTATTGGCGACGGATCTCATCATTTTGAAAACGGTCAAATGACGATTACGACATTCAATCTGGCAACCTTCCTCTCCAAACTACCACATCAAGCTAACGGGAGGACTCGGAGCTCTATAGATTTAGTGTACATCGGCCAATCAACATGGTGGGTCTTCATTTCACCAGGGCTCAAACTCATGACACGCTGGCCACGGGCTCGTTTGACTATAACCATTAAAATATCATCTCTACAGCAGAGATTTTGGAAGTAATTATCGTAAAATCAGGCATATAACGCGCATCTGTACTTTCGAGCTACACTTTTGAATTTTTAGGTATATTCGCTGTATAGCACGC
>BMAV01013205.1:262323-277429 GCA_019973955.1 Trichonephila inaurata madagascariensis
TTTTTTTTTTACGAAGGAACCTGAAATGTATGAATGAAATACTCTTATGTTTTGAAATCATTAACTTAACTCAGCGATGTAACAGTCAATGAGGGCCAAAGACAACTATGCCCTTGTGCCCTGAGATGCATGAGCAGATGTTCTGATCAGGTGGTCAGTCTGACGCGAAATCCCCAGTGTTAAGTTTCCAAGCAAGCTTGGTACTCATTTATTGACCCATTGAAGGGATGAAAGACTGAGTCGACCTTGCCCAGCCGAGGTTTGAACCTTTGAAATCATTTATTCAATGTACTATCCAAGACTTTTGAAAAGAAAAAAATAGTATATTTCTAGAACTACAAACCTTTAAATTCATACAAGGAATGTCATTTCTTTTCCTTAAATAGTATTTCGATTTATGTAAAAGTCTAATTTTTTTAATACTCATCTTCATTATTATTATTATTATTATTATTTGAAGCTACCACTTTTATACCCAGCGAATAACGCGTACCCATAAATTTTGATCATAATTTTTGTGTTCAACGTGCACGTTATACGCCAGATTTTACGGTATCAGAATGATTGTACCTTTTTTTTTATCCGGTTAAGTAATAAGAATCATTGGTGATCATTAATAAATGATTTGACATGAATTACACACTTATAAGAGATCTCACTGCGTTTAGTTAATTTATTTGTAAGTTTTTCTTCTCCAGGAGTACTTAAGATTTTCAGTTTGTTAATACAGTTAAGAATATCGAAGGAATGGAAGAAGGATGGTAATAAGTTTAGTAAATTACTTTTATTTTCTACATTTTTGTAATTGATGTGTGTTATTATTTGCATAAACTGATTTTTAGAGAGTTAGCTAGTGTTTTAGATCTATATATATCTGAAAGGTTTTATACCTGGCACACTGAAATCAATGGCGAGCACAAGGATGTCTTTTCTCATATAGACTAAGATACAGTCGAACCTCTATGTAACGAACCTCTATATTGCGAATTTCTCTATATAGCGAACTTCTTCCTGGAACCAAGAACATTTCATGATTTTCTTCGTAAAATAACCTCCCAATAGCGAAGTACATTTTCTATACAACGAACTTTTTCGCTTGGGATTCAATTTTTTTCTCCCTATTTTTCTGGAAATTTCAAGTTCTTTTTTCTTTAAACACACTTTATGGAGATCACAAATTTTCAACTGGTTTTATTAGATGCCTATCTCGCCGACAGCAATAGAATTCTAGGAATTTCATCCAAGTGCACCCCCCCCCCATTGTCCACTTCACTGGACATCTTCGATAACCCCTTTCACCTTCAGTGTAGTTGTCTCGTGTCCCCGTGTACTTGAACTAGTCTCCGTTCATTTGTAGTGTTGATCAGTCGTACTGGTAACTTCGCTTCTTGTAGCTTGAAAATGTCAAAACGTAAGTGCTTGAGTATCAAAGAAAAAAATTTAATTCTTCAGGAAGTGGATAAAGGCAAAAAGAAACTTTCCTTGCAGTTTTTCTATCTTTTTTTTTGATAGGTAAGATACCTTCCCACCAGTATTCAGAGAAATGAGGATTTGTTACACTAATAAAGTCTACGCAATTGAAGGAAGGCTCTTTTTAGACTTTTTATACGATTTATCATTTACGCACAAATGATTTTTCTTCGATAAATCTTTAAATCTTTTTCCTCAGATCGAAAAAAATCCTGCTTCACACTCTTTCACTTTTTCTTACTCCTTTGTTAGTATGAGAGTCTATTTTCAGCGATCCTTTACACCTCGATTGCGTATACGTCGATTTGCCTCTTCTTGAAACGTTAAAATAAGTATCAGATATATATATATATTTAAAAGAAATCATGAATTTAATATAACTACAATAATATTTTTCAAAAGAAATTTGAAAATAATCAAAACAGATGAAATTTCAAAATATTCCACCTTAACAAATTAGTCATATATAAATAAACCATATAAATTCACAGAATAAAATATGTATTTGTTTCAATATTTTGCTTGGAAGAATAATTGAGTAACTCCTTGATATATATATATATATAAATTCCTTGTTCTCGAGCACCCATATTTTTTGTTTCAATCTCTTTCGTTTTTAAATTCTATCAGACATGGTATAAATGGCTCATATTTCACTTTCCAGATATTTAGTTTGTCAATCATCATGTCTCCCCAGGACCTCAGGGGATCCTTGTGACTGCTGAAGGGATCCGGGAAAAATTTAAAGAAGTTTGGGGGTGCATGGACAATGCTAAGGGTCCCTAAAGTAAAATATTTGCAACCCATTTCTATCATTACGAAAGTGAAATTATTGAGAAGTTAAGTAATTAAAGTTAAGGTATTTATTTAGCACAGCTGCTTTTAAAATAGTCAGACCAATCCAAGATGTCTGACATTACAATGTTTTTGTGAATACACAAAGTTTAAAATGGCAGAAATTTAAAAATAATTTGCTCAAAAAACTTCATTTTTTTATTTATGATGTAGGATTTACATTATTATTTATTTCCAACATTATTGAAGCAATATGTTTTCGATATTACGTCTCTCTGGGTATCATTCAATTCCTTAATTCTTTGTCCACAATACAAGTTTTTTTTTTATTACATTAAAAACTCCTAATTTTTAACTATGTTTACGAATTCAAGTAATTTCGAAGTACTTTCAACATTCTTTCACACCGAATATGCTACCTATTTCTTCAATACAAATGAAGTTCCCTGATGTGCTAAATCATTTTCACTTTTTTTAATAAAAAAGAAGAAAAATATAAATGCAGAAGATCTTCAAGTGCATAAAATATTTGTATAGCATATTTCTCTTTATGCCATATTATGATATAACACGTTATAAAACAGGGGTTTTAGTTTCAAATTATTCTTATTTTAGTTTCCGGAATGCTAGCAATTTTAATCAAATATATTATAAATATGTATTATAAGAGAAAGTGTACAATGTGCATGTCGCTAAAACTTAGAAAGGAGTCATGGTGCGATCATGGGAGTTATATGGTGTGGTAGCCCTTTATCCTATAGTCATAAAGGTTTCCGTTTTTACCTGAATCGAGCCCCAAGGGGCTTTCAGAGGGCTTAAGGGGCGTTACAGATAAATATTCCCGTTTTTGAACTACACTCATGGACAAAAAAATTAGCGCATCAAGTAGGAGTCATTAAAATGAAACGAAATTTTACATACGTAATGACTACTATGATAGAAGTAAATGATTAGAAAATCAAAGAAAATGGATCATTCATTTTAGAGAAAAAGGCAAAAGAACGGAGGATTTAATACCCTGTTGAACTCCTTCTATATATAGCGCGAATGCACGATGCGATACGATCGGGCATTGAGGCATACAAGTTCTGTATGATGTCTTGAGACATTTCGTTCCATATTTGCTGTAACCTTGCCTCTAGTTCGTTCAAACTCGGGGGATGCCCAACTCGTCCTCCCAAATGATCCCAGATATGCTCGATTGGAGACAAATCTGTGGATCGGGCAGGCCAAGGAAGGGTAGTAACAGTGCGGATATAGTCTTGTGACACCCTTGCCGTGTGAGGACGAGCATTGTCTTGTTGAAAAATGGCTCCTGGGAACTGTTGCATGAGTGGCAACACATGTGGTTACAGGATGTCATGGACATACCGCTGGGCTATCATGGTGCCACGGATCAATACTAGGGGTGATCGTGTATTGTAGACAATGGCACCCCATACCATCACACCAGCTGTGGGAGCTGTGTGTCGCTGTAAAGCAAAGGTAGGATTGAGGCGTTCACCATGGGGTCTCCACTCACGAACACGATTGTCATCACTGCTGAGATTAAATCTAGATTCGTCGCTAAAGACCACCTGGTTCCATTCCGCTGCAGTCCAGTTTCCTCGTGCGTGGCACCACTTCAAACGGAGGCGTCGATGGGTGGGCGTCAAGGGCAGCACACGTAATGTGCGCCACGATCCCAAATGTCTTTCAGCAAGGCGCCTTCATATGGTTCGAGAAAACACAGGGACCCTAGTGAAGGTGCTACTTATACCTGAATGGTGGCCGATGAAGCAGCTGTACGTATGCATTTCTTACGATGTGGCGGTCTTCTCGACGACTAGTCTGTCTCGAAGGTGTCCTGAGCCTGGTCTTTGTTTAAATGACATCTCTCGGTTCGACTGGTACCAACACCTTCTCACAACAAAATCAGAGTGACCTAATTGACGAGCTACTCGCCTAGCTGACCACCCAGCTTCCATCGTGCCAATGATTCTCCCCCTCTCAAACTGCGACAGTTTCTCATGGTGTCTTCGAAAACGGTGTAATGGTATGTCTACCTCAGCTCTATCTTTGTAAATGATTCGGCACACTCAAACAAGCTTTGGTTACCGTTTTATACTCCACGGAGAACGACGTTAAATGCCATCTACCGGCGAAACGTAATGCACAATCACACTGCATTTAATCATTTGCATATCTCCCCTACATGTACCTTAATGCCAAGTTTTGTTACGATCCCGCAATTATTTTTTGGTGCGCTAATTTTTTTGTCCATGAGTGTATTAGACTTACAGACTTGAAATTTAACAGGCGCATTCCTTTCGCGGAGTAGAGATACATTACAAAAGGGAGTTTGCGAAAATAGACCTCAAGGGATGTTATGAGGACTTAAGGAGCATTATAGATAAATAATAAGAGTGAAATGATTAAAAAATTATCTTACGATTTTCTATGCATTATTTTGTACCGGGTTTTATCCTTACAATTCAACTAATATATCAAGAATAATATTTTTTCTTTTTAAAAAATTAACCAGTGCGAGGATGCGAACTTCAGCCAGTTTTAAATAATTTAATGACCCCAGATAATGAAGACCGGGAAGAAGGCAATTGTTGACTCACATTATTTCGCCAAAGTCTTTTGTACACAATCCTTCCAGCAAGAACAAAATGAAATTCTGTTCAACGTTTTGATGATAAAAAAATTGCATCAAAATGCTGCAATTATTCTGCCCCAGCCCTCCTGTTGCTTTGAAGTGCGACGTTAATAAACAAACAATCAATTGACCTTATTTAGCATTTTACCATGTTATTAAATTATAACAATCTTTTGATAGATTCAAGGAACACACGTGTCATTCAAAAACTAAAAATACAGCTGCATAGTTCAAACATATGGAATTTTTATGCTGTTTTATTTTATTTCCTAATTAAGATTCAGATTTAACTATATAGGTATACATTTCCTGAAACATATTATTTTTAGTTTCTTACAACTCTTACCACAGAGAAACAATTCGATTCTGTGATTTGAGCAGTAATTATATTGCTGGCCATTAAAATTACAACACCAGGAAGGAAAGCAATTAACAAAACTTTATTAATTGTACGTATACAGCAAAGTAAGAAGAAAGCGTTGACAATTTTGGGGCATACAGGCCCAAAATGAATACACACAGCTGGAAGGCAACCCCCATGACCAGATGCTTTCAGTGGGGGAGAAATCTGTAGTATGTGCTGACTAGGGCAACAGTCGAACCCCCGTCTGTGTCGAAGTGGTCCAGAACACGACGCTGAAATAAGACGCCTCCGAAGCCTCGAAGATAGGGTACAGCCACCGACCATTAGATCTGATAAGTCTAAAGCTAGCTGTTAAGATTACAAATGACGCGAACTAGAGATGTTCGTGTCGTGCACCCAACAGCAGCACGTGTCATCACACGAGATGCAGGGTGCGTGTGACTGAACTGAAGGCAATCAAACCGTTTTCCTCTGTCCCTCCAGACACGGATACGACCAACATGGTGCTGAACCGAAACTCGTCTGAAGGGACAACGTGGCGCCATTCCCAAACCCAATTTTGTATAATGTGCACCACGGCCGCCGTGTGTGTTTCTAGGGAAGCCTCAATAATTGTTGATGTGCAGACTTTGTTGTACTGTCTATGCGGATACTTATGCTACAGATGTGATGATGACTGTGCAAATTAGTCTGTGTAAAATTAGATTGTTTTACTATTCTATTTATGATTTAATAGTATATGGTAGAATATAAACTGCATAATTATTGAAAGAACAGTGATAAACCTAATGGTTAGCGTGCGACCTACTAACCCATAAACCCCTACACTCACTCACTCACTCACTCACTCACGCGACCTACTAACTGTACTGCCCTGCAACGCCAACACGTGTGTTTCTTGAGTGTTAGCGTCGGGAAACCGTTGAGATCCTGCATAGCATTCTGTATGACGACTGTTCTGAACTCATTGATTCCTTATGCGCATGACAGTCGTTAGAGAGAGATTCCGGCCAATGCCAGTAGCATTATCGTGAAACGATAAACCACACTCTCAGTAGGCAGTGGTCATTTCGCAATCGAATTCCGACAAATACTATGAGCTGTTTATTTTTCTTACACGGGACATAACACAATTTTCTCACAAACAGCAAACATTCAAGTACGATTTCCGAATGAGAAGTCCACTGTGTAAATGTCCTTTTATACAGAGTTTGAGATGGCGTTTCACTCTCCTGTGTTGTTTACTGGACGTTCGCATATCTCCTTTTATGCGAATTTGACATTTGCATCGTCCTTCCATCATGGTGCTACAATTATAATGGCCAGTAGCGTATTCAAAATAAATAAAGACAGCATATCATATGGCAACAGTAGATTATTTTTCTGTCATAGATACTTGTTTATCGCGGATTCAATTAATTTTAATAAGTTGAGCTAGTTTAAGTTAGCATTTGAATTTCAACAGGTAATGGATTACAATTTTTATTACAACTTGCTTTCATGAGTAAATTCAGCAATTTATTAAAGAACAACATTTTATTACTAAAATTTATTTATTTTGCTTAGAACACAGTAATCAGTAGTCTGTCTTAGCAATCTTAGAACAGTCTGTCAGCAAATTCAAAGAAAAAGAATGATTTATGCTGAATTAGTGCTTACCCATAGAATTCTAGTACTGATTTTAACGTGTTTATACAATTTAGAAACGCTATTATAATTTAGAATATTTTAATTCCGTGTTATAACTTTATATTATCGTGGCATTAAAACTTAATTTTTAATTAAAAAGAAAGAAAAGGAAAGAAGTTTAGAGTTTAAAAATTTAGTATTTGTATTTTTAATCCCTAACACACATGATAAAAGAAATTATTCCAATCGTTTTTCTGTTAATTTTCATGTAAATTAAAGTCATAGCAATAAAATCATGAGTTATTCATTCAGTACTACGTGACTCCCGTTTCATTTTCTTGATTAACTTAATTTAAATCTCCAGAGATAAAATTTCACGCACAACAAATTCTCCATGAGAGATATTCAGTTTAAACATAACTTAAGCCATCCAATCGCAAACTTCATAGTGTTCGTTCTGTCGAATAATCGCCGTAAACACGACTTCGAACATTTTAAGTTCCGAGCACGCGCTGCCAGAGGTCGCTATTAAGGACTATTTAGGCCTAACGCAAATGTTCGGAAACGATGCATAAATACGCGTGGTTTGGCACTAGCGGAGGCGGAATGCAGTATCGTCTGTACTTGGCCGTTAATGTCAATTTCTTGGCTTAATTGAAGTTCGCCAACGACTAATAGATGGCAGAGACGACTCAAGCGAAGGGCAACTGCGACAGTTTAGAGAATTCGGTAAAGATTTTATGGCGGAAAAGAGACGGTTTGAGATGAAACTGCTGTCACTGAAATGGACGAGAAAAAAATGTAATAAGAAAGGAATCTAGTAAAAATTGCATTAAATTTAAACAATACCATTGAATGAATTAATTCTAATATTTCAGCTTGATCTCTTTTGCATTTATTTTAAAATTAATAAAATCGATTTTATAAAATTTATAAGGAATGCATATTTATGTAAAGTGCATATTTATGTAAAGCAGCATTTCTCAAACTGGGGGGGGGGGGCGAGAATATGTATAAAAATAGAAAACAAGAGATTGTTTAAAAAAAATTTCTAATTTACTGAAAAGAATCCAAACAAAATACAGTCTGACATAATAAAAAAATAAAATACACATTTACACTGATATAACACACTTATAAATGTATTTGATAACTAGTTTAATAACTACCAGTGATTCCACGGTATTGTCATGTGCAATATTGTAAGTACTTATACAGGGTGCGGGCCAAATAAGACCTACTAATGTTAAACACGCGCGGAAAACTCTTGTAATAATCCTTTATTTTGATTAATTTTTTTTATACATTAAGGTATCCGACTACGTCCAAAACTGTGATTTTACAAACGCGTATAAATAGATAATATTTATGATATTTAGTGTCAGATTAGAAAACGTATATAAAATTGTTTTAAGAGAATATTATTACAATAAAAAATTACTTAAGTACAATATTTTGACAAAAAATTAACATTAGAATGACCCATTTTCAAAACATCCTCCTTTTATGAAAATAATTTTGCCTGTATATAGCTCAGACTTCTGTACAGAGGCTGAACTAGAGTTTTTGAAATATATAGCTTAGAAGTGGATTTATCCATATTTTACTACAACAGAGGGGAGAAATTTTGAGAAAAAAACGACAATATTTTTTTCAATGGGTGGTAACTCTGAAAATAATATGAATTTTTCAAAAATCCTAGCTCAGACTCTCTAGAGAGATATCTTTACTTTATCTAAGCACAAAATATTATTATAGAAGCATTTTTTATAAAAGGAGAACATTTTGAAAAAAGGTTATTCTAAGTTAATTCTTTGCCAAAATATTGTATTTAAATAATTAATTTTTTTTTTGTCATAATGTCCTTATAAAACAATTTTATACATGAAAATTATGATTGAAAATTGGGTTGCAAATATTGAAAGTTTGAGAAGCACTGGTCTAAAAAGATAATATATAAAGATAAAAATGGAGCTTTAGTTTTTGTAAACTAGATCTGTATAGATTTTTAAAAAAAACAAACAAATTTGTTATAAATGCGATTCGTTGTTTAGAATTCTTTTTTTTTCTTCGAATATTTTTGTGGTTATTAGTGAAAAAAGGTTTCCTATCTCTGGCGTAGGTCACAGGTATTACATAAGAATAGTTGATTTATTCAATGCACATAGCTTCGAAAACAAGCATGCTTAGATGTTGACAAAATAAAGCCAAACTTGAAAAGGAGCAGGAATCTGGGACATTTGAAATACTTTTTTGTCAAAGTGGCTTAACTTTATTCCATAATTAATTTTTCTAGAAATAAAATTAGGGTCTATAGAAAACTTAGCTTTTAACTCATTCCTATTCTTAAACTTCCGGTAGCGAACTCTGGACTCTACAATACGAACATTACCATGATCACTCGGCCCATCAAAGTGTGGGAGTTGAAGCAAAATATACTTGGAACGCGGTCTTTCGATCTAAAATTTTGTTGCTTGAAGATTCGATTGCACAAGAATCGTCGGTTACGGAGAGTTTGACGGTTTCAACATCCAAAGTCCTTATATGGCCAGATGTGGAACAGCTCCAAGTGTTTGTGATAATCTAAACATGATTTATAAGGATATGGATTATTAGTAACCTATTCAAATGAAATATTAGTTTTCGAAACAAAATCAAATTAAAAGTATCAAAACAATTACATTATTAGTTTTTAAAAGGGGTGTTTACTGTACGACAGGATTTCTGCATAAAATTAAAATTGTACCACGTTTCAGTGAAATGTTCTTGTTAATAAATAAATTTTACTGGATCTTGAATGTAATTAGCTTTTTAGAACAACATTTAATTCTTATTGACAATCCAGTAAGAGGAATAAAAAGAAATCGTTTTTCAAAGGCTTTTGTTTCTAATACGTGTTTTTGATTATTTTATGTACAAAAGCTCGTTACACTGTTATATAGGAACATCGAATCAAAGTTTTTATTCTTTTTCATTACCAGCAGTGGTTATAAAAGAATGCAATCATAAAGAAAGAAGTTATTTTGATCATAATTTGTACAAAAGAAATTCTTACAAACAATCTAAAACTTTCAAAACTAAAGCTATACTAAGCACAAAAAGACACTGTAAATGATTTAAGACTTATTGTCGACTTACAAAACAGCAAAATGGCGAGTATAATTTATATTTCTCGGATTCAATGAACTCAAAGTAATTCTTTTATTGAAGTATAAATATCATTCTTCAATGAGACTATGCATTAGATGCACATTAAACATAACAGATTAAATTACGCTGTACAAATAAACCAAAACAGAATTAAAAAAGACATTTTAACATTGATATATATCATTCATTTTAGAATAAAGGAAAGAAATTGTAATAAAAAATCGTTTTCAATAACACAATAATACCAAACTCAGAAAAAAAATGAAATTAGAAAACGAGTATGTATATTTTGTTACTAATCTAGTAAGGAAAAAAATTTTTAAAAAAAATGCTTAAAAAAAAACCAAAAATATTCGGACGAACAAAACATTAGAATAAACATTCGGCAATGTTTACATCAACTGGGGTGTTGAGCAAACGATAACTAATTCAATAATCTCGCACACAGAATATGAGAAATTCTAGAAAATTCCTAGACATTCTTCTATTCTTAAGCAAATGTTTCCGCGATCGGCAACCATAATAAGGAAAGATTTCTTTTGTTTTTTATTTATCTCTGCTTATTTTTCCCATCTCATTTTTCTTTTTAACAAATCATTTGCTCGTTCGAGAAGAACCCCCTCGGGGAGCGCGAATGACCTTCTTTTTTGTCGCAAGTTTCAAGCGAAGGCTACATGAAAATGAAACCCACCCTCGTGTTGCAATTCGATTTTGATCACAGAACAACGTGAGAGAGGACTCGTCACGTTCTACTTTTTGTTTCGGTGGGTGAAAGGTCTAGTTATTTATTCCATGATAATTGGCAACCAGAGAAAAATCGTTTGCAGGCAAAGATGTTGGGTAACAGAAGATATCGAATATAGTGAGCGGCCGATTCGTTAATGCTGCCAACGTAATTTTCGTAATGTTACTCGTCAGCTAATTTATCACCATCGGTTGGTCCTTGATATGTCATTAAGGAACAGACCAGTTGCTCCTCAAATGTTTTCCGGAAAGGAGTCACTTTTCAATGAGTTCTTTAAAGATGGATCGCAGACAATTGTTTATAATTCAAAAAATAAACTGAACCTCATTTATTGAAATACGTAGGGATTATAAGATTTATTAGTAGGTGATAGGTAGTAAGAATCCTTTTAAAAAAAATGGAAGTGAATGATAAAACCCTTTTTCATAGAAGTAGTCATAAGCATCCAAATGAATGAGCAAAATGGCATTTTTAAGAAAAGAAACAAAAACTTTAACTAAATCATCGTAAGGCAGCGTAAACTTATTTGAAATCTGTACCATATGTTCCATATTTAAAAAGAAGAACTACAGAGTTTTTATTTGTTAATTGATCGCGAATATTAAAAATAATCTATTCTATCACTTTCGCATACTGTATCAGAAAACAACGTTACTTAATTAAAATTCATTAGCAAGTGTTCGATATTAAATAATTTAGTAAGGGTAAATTTATCACAGTTAAACCTTATGTATAATTTCATATAAATTACATGACTAATTTTGATATATTGTTATGTGCATTTCATAATTCATGCTCTTTATATTATATATATAAATGTAACACACAATATAAGTAAGGTCAGTGCAGACATTGCATAAGTTTAGAAGTTAAAGGTCTTTTTGTAAGGGTAATACTGATATCGTATTAGAAATCGGCTTTTAAATGAAAAATTGACACATCTTAGATTTTTTTTGGGACTAAAAATGCTCACGTTTGGTCTAATGTTGTGTCATTTCGGGTGACGACAGCGTCATCTACACTTGATTCAAAATTATAAGGTCTGTCGTGTGTGTCTGTGGTTATCATATCTTGCGTTTCGTAGAATTGATTGATTGATTGTTTACTGATATAGCCGTCCTCAGTCCAATGACAAGGACGACTCCTGAGCTACCATCCCTTCTCCAAACTATCACGCCAGCGTGAGAGCTTTAGCTACAGTAGATTTAACATACATCATCCCTTCTACAAAACAAGTCTTCAGGGGCACCAGAACTCGAAAATGTTGCCACAAGTTCAATACCATGTCCAATAGGTTACCGTGGCCACTCATTAGTCAGATTTAAGTAACATGAAAACATTCGACGGCCAAATCTCCTTTTTTATTTTCACCACATATTTTATTACCACCTGTAACAAATCTTTAGATCATTTCACACATTTCTTCCTAGTAATAACTATATACGTTAATGTTCAACGATATTTTTTTAAATACTCCATTATTTTTTTTCTTTTTCTTAAAAAAAGGAAGTCAGGGCGTGCATCCATGTGACATATTTATAGTTCTAAATTGTGAAAGTTTAACAATAGAAGTTGCCCTTCACTCGACACTCGACATGAAAGACAGATTAAAATCCTTCGATATTTCGCAAGTTCTTTTAGAGAAACCAACGAGTCGGATTTGACCTTAAGCAGTAAGGTCGATTGGCTCACGGGCCATTGCATAACTCCTGATGACTTTTTTTTTTTTTTTTTTGCACAACCTCTATTGAACTTGTGGGAAGGGCCCAAATGTATAAGACACCTTCAAGGGCGGTTAGTACACTCACGGCATCTTTCTGTACCTACGCGCGTCCTCCTTCGACAACTAGGTTCGGATAAGAAAACACAGTTCATCGTGTTTATAGTGGAATACTAAACGCTCAGAACTGGGTTATCGAAGTAGACTCGTCTAACGGGCAGTGACGTCTTTGCAAGTTGCAAAATTCTTCCTTCGGTAGTCACGGATGCTCTATAATTTCAAATTATTTGAAAAATCAAAACCTTTTTCTGAGTTAACTCATACAAACTGAAGATCCTGTAATAACTAAGATAACATTATTTGTTTTGGATGAACTTGTCACTTAGTTACTTTAGAATAGGGGTCGGCAACTTTGTAGCTGTGGCGTGCCAAACTCTTCTACCAGTATGATTCAGAGTTGTCATGCAGTAGGAAATATTAGAAACAATTCAATTTCTGTGGCAACTCAGGCAGAGTTAGAGAATAGAAGTCAAAAATACATATTTAGAGTCATATATATTAATTTTGTTCCGCACACACACATTTAAAGGTATTTTTATTAACATAAAAATAAACAACATAAAATGTAAGTATTCCTTCAACATAAATAAAAAATTAAAATTGTAAATCTGTATTGAGTATCTTTTAAAAATATTTATTAAAATAAGAAATAAACAATTCAAACTTCAGTGTAGCAATCTAAAAAATAAAATTTTAATGCGAGCCTAGTTCCTGCAAAGCTCTGTTTAAGGTGGCAATATCAATTTCCATTTCACATTCACTTGCTTCTGCGTTGATTCACAATATTTTTCATATGAGAAAAAATTTTCTCACACATAAATGTAGAATCAAAAGCGCATGCAATTTTTTCTTCTAAATCGCTCCGAAAATGAGCCAGGAATGGCTCAATAGAGTTATCTCCTAGATCAGTGATACTCAACCTGGGGGCCTTTTATGAGGGGCCCATTACACTAAGGAACTAAATTATTGGAGAACAGTGTACTAAAAATTTAATGGGAAATTCTGTCAATTAAATCTATCAATTTGCTTTTTTTTATAGTATAATGTAAACAAAAGGTTTATTATGGATGAAAGGAAATCGAAACTGTCCCATAACTCAGTAAAAATGCATGAAAGAAAATATTTTCATTTGTTTGCGTTAAAAAAAAAAGGTTAATGCAGTATTACAATAAAAGACAAAAATATTTTTAATATTTTAAACAATTTTTCTTTGTTCAATATTGTCTTATAGTGTATTTCCATTATTCTTATGTTGCGGCCCGCTTGAAATACCCGTCATGAGTATGCGGCCCTGCTGGAAAAAAGGTTGAGTATCCCTGTCCAAGATCTTTTCATAATTCTGTAAATTTTTAACAATTCAAAAGAGATTTTTTTCACGCGACGCAGCAATGAGTAATTTTTCATTTTACAAGTACTTCACTATCATTTAGATTTGAATTGATTTAACGTTACTAAGAAATGTTCTCAAAACGGAGGATGTTGATTTTTTTTTACATAAATCACACACAAGCAGATTCAACAGAATCGTTTTATGGTAAAGAATTGCAAGTAAACAAGTAATATAAAAAAAATTAAGTTAATTCTTACTTATATCAACAAAAAAAAATTTTACTTTAGCTACTTTTTATTAAATAGTAACAATTAATATAAATATATCATTCATTTTTATTCATTATCATTAAAGTATCGTATGGTCATCTAAAACACAATCGTGTCTATAAAATTTCAGTTCAACTGAATGCTTTAAAACATGAGAAAAAAACATTTTCACAAGTTTTGACACAAGTCGCTAAAAATTATACCAATGTGGTTGTATCTGTAATTATTTAAATAATTTTTTAGTTTCAGTCTATTCCTTTTAATTAGTTATAATTAAACTATCGTATTTTTACCCAAAACAATAGTGTATAGAAAATTTCAGCTCAAATGAGTGCTTTAAAATGTGAGAAAAAAACCTTTTCAGGTTTTGACACAAGTCGACAAAATGATCGCCGTTACCAAAAATGATGCCAACGTGGCTATGTGTGTGTAGTATTTGTAATTCTTTAAATCTAATTCTTTAAATCTTTCTTCTAATTAATTATAATTAAATTATACTGTATTGTCATCGAAAATAATCATGTATATAAAATTTCAGTTAAATGGAGCGCCTTAAAATGTATTTTATTAACGATTGAAAATTCCACGAAGATAAATAAATATATAAAGAGTGTGAGCTAATAGTAGGAATTGTGTGTGAAAAACAGCCTTTAAATGAAAATGTGTGAGGAGTAAAAAGGAGAGACAGAGCGATTTAACTTGACGTCATAACTTTGTAGTGTGACTTTGATAATTGTTCTGAGTTCTATAGGTTGCCTATGCCTGCTTTAGAGGCTGAAACATTTAAATTCACGGGAGCTCTCATGATTTTCAGTTTTTACAGGATCTTCCCATTAGGTCTCGTAGTCTGAAGCTTAGAAGGTTGGTTGGTTTATCCATTGCGTACCACAAGCAAAAAAAAAAAAAAAAAAAAAAAAAAAAAAAAAAAAA
>BMAV01013205.1:277529-299358 GCA_019973955.1 Trichonephila inaurata madagascariensis
GGAGGATGCCGGAGGGCCGCACCCTTTTAATATGATTGCATTCATCTGTTCACTTTGGATCGCAGAAAAGGAGTGCATTGCACCAGAAAAATCAATCAATGTAATTTAAATAAATGAGTGGCAGTTTTATTCCATGTATTTACTCTGAGCTAATTTTTCATATCTTCTATAATTGCAAGCACATTTAATTTTTGATTCAATTTCAGGGGACATGTGGTACGATTTATAGAAAAGTTTTTAATTTAATGATTTTCAAATTCCTATTGGTTTCCCTCTATGTGTATGTAGTATGTAAAACAGATTTTGTTTTCAAAATTTCACACAAAATGATAACCCTTTAATTTTTTAAGTGAGTGAATGAATATTTTTTTTTTATTTCCAATGGCCAGTGTTACAAAAAGCCCCAACATCACAATGGAGTAAAAACAAAAACAGACAAAGTAGGAAATAACAACGTGACGAGAAAAGTCCATGCACCCAATAAGTATCTAGCTTGCCAATACAGATTGCACAAAGAGGAGCCGTTTAATGCTGGTCAGCATCCATGTCATCCCAAATATCACAGAGCGTGCAGAAAGTGGCATGTGCAACATGAATTCAATGAAGATGTTTGAGGAGACAGTCGTGTCCAGTAGCCAGATGAAACTTGGCAACTGCTTTACGTCTTGGACACATGGGAAGAGCTTAAGATTATTCCACCAGATCTTATTGGAATTTCTCTTTGTGTATTAAATTAAAGTGATACCATTCATCTTTTTCTCAGTAATATGGTTGACACTGGTAAAAGGGATAGCTTTCCTTATTGTCTGTTGAATGGAAGCTCCCTTCTTTGCTAGGTGGTCCGCTAACTCATTACCAGTTACACCGCAGTGTCCAGGGATCCACTGCGAGACGATTTGCTTTAAGTACTCAGACAGACTCTGCAGCAGTTTTTTTTTGCAGTCAAGAATGTTAGAGGAGGCAGGAGTAGAATTTGAATTCACAGCAAAAATCACCGCTTTTGAATAACAGTAGACAACAGCCCTATTAAAGCTATTCACATGACAATGCAACTGCGCAAGGACTATTTGAAGGGCTATTACTAGAACTCACCATCAAAAGCAGTTGTGAATCTTCCAGTTGTTAAATAAAAAGAGAAAAGGCAGTAACACACCCCTGCTCCTGCGCTGTCCATCAGTAAGAGAGTCCATCAGTATAGATATGCACCTAGTCAGGTTCAGGATACATGGCGTCTGTCGTTTTCAGGGAAAGTGACCTTAAAATTGAGGTATTTTGCTCTTTTTTGAAAACCACCTGGGGGTAATATTTAAATACATGAGGGCCTTTGGTGACGTACCTCGTAATTTTGAACCATGGGCAAGTGACGATAAACAATCTACGTCCTACCCTCAGGGGGCCGTGGTAAAGTTATCAATTGACCGGTTCGTGGCGATAGAAAGGTTTGAAAACGATGGGTTTGATGCACGTTAAATCTGTCGAGGCTTAAATTCCTCTCTTTAGCGTGGTGTATAAGTTTAAAGAATAAGGTGTCATCTCAGATGTCATCCTCGACAGAGGATGCGGAATATTAATCTGAATAGAGAAGAATGAATAAATATGATGTTTTCGTCACACTTACTCAGGAATAAATTCCCCGTAAGTCACTATTAGTTTGTCTTTATATTTTAATTTACGTCGCACTATAAAGCAACACGATGTCTATTGGGGACGGATTTCATAATTTTGAACCATGGTCAAGTGACGAAAATAACACCTTTTTCGAGCTTTCATTCCAAGATAACAGGAGAACTTTGAACCTCAAAAGATTGAATGTGCCTCAGCAGCTCTATACGTCGGGTCTTCATTGGCACAAAGTTTCCAGCCCGCGACTCGACAGCGATGGCTACGAGTTCTTGACCATGGCCACTCGGCTACCACGGCAACACTACTAGTCTATCGTGTACGTAGGAGTTTCAAAAAGTAAGGAAACTAAAGCTGTGACGGATGTGCAAATTATCCGTATGAATGAAAAACTATCTGAAAATAATGATGATGATCACAGCACTTAAACGGTGCCGGTAATGGAGCTGGTTCTCCAGGAACATGACTAAATCTCTGTTAGAAGATGATTGCGTTGAAGGAAATATAGTCCGCTATTGAAATAAGAAGTGTGAAATTTTCAAGCTGAAATTCATTTGGCAGTTGGTAGAAGCGTACGGTACAAGCAGTGGCGTATCCTTCGCAACTCCCGCATTGTGTGTGGGGGGGGGTTACCGAATTCTAAGGAGCTCAAAGCCTATGTTATGTGTTTTACAATCCTTTGTACGATTTGACTTGGGGTCCAAAAAAACTGATTTTGCAGGTGGGTCCTAATATTCTGCGTTACTCCACTGGATACAAGCATGTTCCGAAGACAGGTGTGGTTTGGGGCATGGAATTAACAATGGTGGAAAAGATATGCGAGATAAAGAAAGAATGTTTTCGGTAGGAGGGACTGGATCACCCTCCTTACAGTCTTGGCCTCGTACCAAGTGATTTCCATCTCTTCGAATCTTTAAAGAAGCACTCGGGTCAGCATTCCAGAACCGATGCTGAGGTTCAGCAAGCCGTCTTGACGTGGTTGCACAACATTGACATTGCTTTCTACGATCCTGGATTCTATAGTTTGGTGTGCCGAGGGGAAACAAATGTATCGATAAGTGTGGTGACTATGTAGAGAAGTTATATGTACCTATGTCTTCCTACATTGTATATATTTTTTTTATTTCCTGTATAAACGTTTATACTGAATGGGCTTGTTGCCTCACTTTTTGAAACTTCTAAATATATATAATTCTAGTAGAAAGTTCATTAACCCCTTCCCAGTATTGCCCGAACACCGCTCGGGCACTTGAAATGGCGCTTCCCTAATTGGCCCGAGGGCCACTCGGGCAACACTTATTTCTACTCTAATCCTCTGATTTGCCCGTATTTTTTGCTCGTTTAGTGTGCAATGTTTCTAACAAATGTGTCTCTAATAGTCGAGTAAAGTTAGGATTACAAAACAATATCTAAACTGGTTTCAAGGTTAGGTTTTACTGCTTTCTTTTTTAGACTAGATAAGGCTGAAATTTTCTTTTTACTAGATCGGTGTACCGCAAGCTAGGAACACTATTTCTTTTAAATTTGGAGCTTAAAATAGAAGAAAAATTAGTGATTATGAGAGGCTCATAACAGAAAATAATTCTGATATCGACTCAGATAGGAAGTCCGAACTTTCCATAAAGGATTTTGGAAGTAATGAAGGTTTGTTATCGGACTTCTCTTGTGGTTTAGATAGAATAGATCAGCATCTCACAAATTATCCAATAACAAACACAGCCAAGAAAAAACACAAAAAATACTCTTCCATCTTTTAGATACATCATTGTGCAATGCTTTCGTTTTATATCAGAAACTGGGAGGAAAATTATCTCTCTCATTTGAATTTCAGGCTTGATATTATAGATCGCCTTATTGAAAGACATGGGGCGGTAAATGAGAAAAAAGGGTGACCAGGAATTTTGCCCAATCCCTTACGATTCACAGAAGAAACTTTTTAGAAGTGATTCCTCCCACCAACAAAAAATTGAGACCCAAAAGCCAATGTTTTGTGAGCTGTTCGAAAGGAAACGATTTTGGAAAACGTGTGAAAAAAGAAACGCGATGTTTTTGTCTGATTGCGATTTTGGACTATGCTTGTCTCCCTGTTTTAAAATTTACCACACAAAAACAGAATTTTAAGCGAATAGTTAACTGTAAGTACACACAATATTATCTTTTTAAATCTAATATGCATTTTTGTGAAGTGTTCTTTTGAGGTCGATTATTTCTTCGGAAAAAAAGCCAACTTTAAGGAAAAATATGTTTTTTCAATGAAAATAAAAATGAGCATAATACTTAAAATTCATTATTTATAACATTTCTGACAGCTGATTTGAGTTTATATAATTGATTTCATCTTAAAAATGTTTTCATAAAATATTCTTATTTTTTGACATAATATGACAGAAAAAAAACTGTTTTAAGTGGTTAAATAAAATCAAACAAGTTAAAAATTTCCTGCTAATTTCTGTGAGCCTAATTTTTACAGTAAATAAATAAATATAGCATTGTACCTAAAATATTATAATTGTCGATGGAAAAACTTCGGGCGCTGATGATTTGGCAGTCAGAGAGCGGCTTTTTGTGTTTTCAATAAGAATCATCTTTGAGGAAATCGAAAAAAAAATTATATATAATTCTCTTTTATTAAGTGAAAATATTAAATTAGTAAACTAAAAAGTTTTCGTGCATTAAAATAAAGTAAAAAAAAATTCATAAAGTATGAATTAAAATAATTTCATTTGAAAAAAACACTAAACACGAAATAATAATGCATCAAAAATATAATTAAAATATGGCTAACAGCTGCTGTAAGAACTCAACAGATTACATCATACCAGCTTATCGACTTTTTTTTGTAACTATTAATTTTTTATCATTTTGGGGGCGGAAGAGTTTTTATATATTAATTAATACGCGGAAAAGGTGTAGAATTTCAGTTTTAACTCTCACGCCTCACTGCATCTCTAAGAGAAAAGGTTTTTCTTTAAAGAATTCGCGTGTATTTGCGATTTTTTCCGGAAAGAAAATGAATTAATTGCTTTAACGATTTTTGAATTCAGAGAACCGTAAAATTTTACATTTCGTTCTTCCTAGCTAAAAATATTTGAAATGGAATTTCAAAAGAGAGAGGGAAAAAATAGTTAGTCTTGTGTTTGGTCATTATCTAAAAATATTAGTGGTTTGATTTTTGAAATAATTTTTATAGAAAAATAAACTTTTTAAAAAGTATGGTTATTATTTTAGCTTCTTAAGAAGCTCAATTAATACCATCATTTTTTTATGTAAACTGCAAGAGCTGGAATGAAAAAAATTCAGATGAATTGCTGCTTATTTAGTTTTAATTCTTTCTGCTTTTATACGAGAGAAAGAATTCTATTTATACGTTGCACTAAAAAACAACACCAGAGCTTCTAGCGACGGATCTCTTAATTTTAAACCAAGGTCAAGTGACGAGGATGACGCCAGAGCTAGCACCCCTCTCTTCAAACTACCACACCTTGCCAATGGGAGGACATTGAGCCTGGACAGATTTAACGTGCATCGGCCCCCTCTACACGGCGGGTCTTTAGTGGCACCAAAACTCGAACCCACGACACAGACGCCACGAGTTCGTGACCATAAGCTCTGAGCTAGAATGGCCACCTGCTTTTATTGGAAGAAATGTTCTTTTCTGAAATAATATACTTCATTTAAAATTTTCAGTTCGCGAAACTTGGAAAATTGCGCATAATATAAACATAGGGTGGAGAAAAGGGTACCAGTTCAAATGACGGCCTTGTCATTTGTATTAACGTGGTATTAATTATGGCATGCATTGACTGCGTCAAACGGGCCTCAACCTGGTAGAAACAAGAGGTCAAAACTTTTCAGTTCTGCGCACAGATAAATTTTTAGTAAAAAGAAGCAGAACTTAAAAATTTGGAAAATCAGATCACATATTTAGCGTATGCATTGTCAAATTAAAATGTCTGTTATTTTTAGAAATTTAACAAACTATTTTTTTTTTTTTTTTTTTTAAAAAAAATAAGATTTAAATACCCAAGATATTTTCCCAAAACACTCCTAAATATTACTCTTAAAACTAATTAAAAGTATATCAAGAAAAAGGAATACAATAATCATGCTATCGCAAGATGTAAGTTCATAAAGAGCATTACAAGAAACTTAATCGCAACAAATTTCATTACTAAAACCAACCTGTCTCTATTTATCTGAGATTAGCTTGTTCCATTTTCATTAATAGTATTTTAAGAAACAGTATTCAAATTTCCCATTCATATGAATGGTTTATATGTTTCTTGCAACGACTTATAAACGTACTATAAAAATAGTTCACTTAGAAAAAATTCAAAAATTATACATCAGAAATTAACATTTTAGCACAAAATTTCACAATGTTTTTCAACAACTTCAACTGAAAATGGACGGTCCCATTTCCATAACAACAAAGTAATGCGTAATTGATGGTTGAAGTTGTTCTTCCAGCAGAGACGCGTACATTATTTGAAACCCATTTTTCAAATCGTAATAATAAAATATAGTAATTATATCTTATAAAAATTTACTTTGCATGAAAAATTAATTCAGATGTTTTTATTACCATACATTAGTTTGAAAAAACTGTAAAGAGCAGATTTTTGAACTTATCTACTTTCGATTTACTGCATGTTCTTGTGATAATATTAGGTTGGGGAAAAAGAAATCCATTATTTATTTCGGTAGATGGCTGTAGTGTCGATATCTCGTGAAGCATCGATCAAACAATTTCAAATTTATGCTTGTGCAATAAATGCAAGATGACATTTCACACTAAAATAATTATTTTTCTTTTTTTTTTGTTTGGTCCATTCAGTTGTGAGTTACAGGGTGTAAAAAATGGAAGTCAACAAAGAGAGAAAATTCGGTTCTTTTTACAGGTTTTCTTTGATAACGGCGAAAATGCAAGCCAGGGGGCTGAAATTGCGAATGGTGTTTATGTGCCGGTACTGTAACAGCTAATTACGTGCAATTTTGGTTTCATCGATTCCGTTCAGGTATTTTTGATTTTAAAGATGCACATCACACAGGCAAGCCCGTCATCGAAAATGTCGATAAAATCACAGAAATAATCAAAGTTGACCGGCTTGTTAGGGTCGTAAGTATCGCCAAGGAGCTAAAGATTGACCATAAAATACACAGACAGATGTTTTCATTTTCTTTTTGGACATACGAAGAATTTGTAAAGATCTTTTCTTCTGCAGTTGTCATACAAAGGAACAGAAAGGAAAAAAGATGTTTTGCATAATTTATACATCGAATTGATGTAAATGCTTTCGTCACTATGTATGTCATAGCTCTTGACAAGCGATATGCTATAAAAAGAAAAAGATTACAAGAAGTGATGTGCAAAGAATGAATGTAATAGCCCTTAATTTTCAGCATGAAATATCCTGAATTAGTATTTAAATGTCAATTACAGCAAAAACATATTTCTTTGGAAATGTTTTATGAGCTAATAGAAAGATTAACTCCTAAAAAATAATTTCCGATTGGTTTCCTCAATGATTTTTTTTCCTTCTTTTAATGTTAATATGTAACGAGAATACAGGTGGTTATCAAAATAATGGAAACACCTGCGAATAAAAATGACCTTTTTGAAGGCGTTTCGTAATCATTAAAATATAATAATAGCTGCCAGGTCTTTTTTTATAAATAAAAATGGACATATTCTGGTAATCAGAGCCGGCCTTCTCTATAAAGGAGCCCGGATGCAAGAGACGGACTTTTGGGGTCCTAAATGTCGAGAAGTGAAAAAAAAAAATTACAAGCACGAACACATGTATTAACTACGCATGTTTATTTTGGGCGTGATTTTGTGTTTTTGCTAATATATTAATTATTTAAGAAAAATAACAATTTTTTGCAATTACTTTTTCTTTGCAAGTGCATTGAAGCGTGCTGCACACGGGCTTGGCCGAAGCTAATTCTTTACTAATTTTAATTTGCTGAAAGAGTGCTCAGCACTTACTATAGTAACTGGCAATGTAAAGAAAAGTTTTAACACATTTAGAAATAACTCATTATAACTATTATTTAGTCTATATTACAATATACCTTGTGCGTTATTTGCTTCTCTTTCATTCAAAATCAAATCCCGTAGCAAACTAATTTCCTTGGTTTAAGTTTCCATCTTTGTAGTAAAACTTTACAAAGATTTTGGAGCATTTTTCCAGTTCGTGTTTTTTTAAGGTTTTTATATCAATGATTAAATTTGAAATTGGAATTCATATTTGATATACTTTTAAACCAATCTTTTATTTGTCCAATAGCGGTATCAATTACAGTGAACAGAAATTAGCATCTGATTTCTCTACAAGGTTTTCTATAGCTTGATATTCTGCTGTTTCGAAACAATCTTTTTTCTTTCGAATTTGTTTTTTAGGAAAATGTTTCGAAATATCCAAATTAAGTGCTACCACTTTTGATTCGTCTAAAAATGTATTAAATTTTGCTTTGTTAATTAATACTTTAATTTTGCAAGGACAATTGTTTTTGCTTGAAATAGTTTATTGATAGTGTTAATTTTGGACAATATCCATACTATTAAACATAAAATAAATGGCATTCCTTGTATTGAATCCAAAAAATTTCTTATATATAGCTTCAGATACTTATATCAATAAATTTTTCTAGGGCATAATTTGTTCAAATTGTGTGCACTACTTGAACCGAATTTATTATAGCTTCCCAACGAGTGCCGCATAATGGTTTAAGAGTAATTTTTAAATGCTTTTATAGAATTTCCCATCTTTTTGTAGATGTAGAAAATAAACAATATAAACGTTGCACAATACCACCAAAACTTTTTACAATATATACTACTGGAAGCAGCATCACAAATCAATAAATTGATAGGTAAGGCACATAAATTTCATTAGAATTTAGAGCGATTAGTCTAGATTGTAGGCTTTATATTTCCCCTTCTTGTTACTACTGTTGTCGTATGCCTGCCCTCTACAATTCATAATATCCAAATCAAGCTCACTTATTCGTTTCAATATAGGTTTTTTACTAGTCCTTCTTCAGTCACATCATTTACTTCAATAAACCCTATAAAAGACTCATTTATAGTTGGAATAGAATCACATTTACAATTTTTTTTTTTTTTTGAAATAGCAATTAACGTCATTCCATTTCCTTACTTATAATAACTTGGTTTGTTTCATCACAATAGTCGAACTTAAATTTAGTCATTTTAGTAATTCTTTCCATGCTATAAATGAATTAAAGTGGCAAATAGAACGCGCCCATGATACACAATTACATTTCACAGCTTTCTCCAGTTATTACAACTTCCCGTAAATATTGTAGTGTTCATTATCCCATCTTTTGGAAAATAGTACTCAACAAAAACTTAACACTGAGTCTTGCGCTTTTGAGAAAATTAACCGGCTACGAAGCTGGGTTTCACCGTTTGGCATTTTTTTGAAATAGTATGTAGAGGAAAAAGGAGCCATCTTACCCCCTTGTGTACACCATTGCTTAGAATCTCTAGGAACTCACGATACCTAGAAGAGTGTTTTTAATTGCGATAAATTTTATTTCGAGTTTTGAGAACATTTTAAAATTTCAAAATGGAATATATGAAACAATATTTTGGGAAGAAACGCCAAGCGGTTTACACTTTAATTTGGGCTATAGCGAAAAGAAGGTTGGATGATTTAGACAAAAAAAAATGAAAGAGAATAATTAAAACTTTCTGATAAATATTTAAACATTGTTAAGGATCAGATAAGAGGGAATGTTAATGAGGAATGTTCTTCAGAATTTCAAAAATTTTTTATTATATGCCCACTGGCGTAGCCAGTCCTGTGATTGGGCCCTGTATCAAAATTTCCTCGGTGGAAAATAAATAAAAACAATCGCATCAATTAAACTTATTGGAAAGTGACAAAATTTTACTCTTATTGGAGCCCCCGTATAATTGACACTGTAGCAGTGTGAACTGATAAAGTCTGCATGATTTCCAGAATTATTTTGCACATTTTTGAAGCTCAGAGGTCTACAATAACAACGTTAACGATAAAATGTACATTTCGTACGATAGAAATAGTGTCAAATTTTTATTTGAAAGAGTACATTTTAGTTTTTATCCAGCTGGGGGACCCGGTGTATAGCATCCACCGTACCCCTCTCAGATTTTCAAAAAGGCCAAATTGTAGGAGCCTGTCAAGCTGTTGCAAGTCTGACCGAAACATCCCAATTTTGGCGTTTCTAGAGGTACGGTGTCTATAAATTCATGACAGCATACACACAGCGTGGCAAGACAAGATTGACATAGCAAAACAGGGGACGGAAAAAGAAGCTCAGCGAAAGAGATCGGCAGATATTGAAGCGGATTGTAAAGTCTAAAAAGCAGACAACTGTAACAAAAGTGAACACAGAGCTCAAGCAGCATCTGAATTCTCCAGTGTCAATGATTATAGTTAGAAAGCACCTCTTCATAAGGAAAACATTTACAGCAGAGCAACAATTCTCAAGCCTGTTGTCATAAGTGCTAATGCCAAACGTCGTCTCTACAGTGGTGTCACACTCACGAAACCTGGTCGATTGATAAGTGAAAGAAAGTAATACTATCTGACGAATTTTCTTTCACACTTTTCACGACAGCAGGACGGGTGCACAAACGTATATGATCGTGATTGTCTCTTTCCAGCTGTCAAACATGGAAGTGGATCTGCATGATATGGACAATCGTGCAGTGATTTTCTGCTGGGCCAATCCTAACCCTGAAAGGAAGGATCATTGGGGAGAAGTATAGAGAAATTTTAGCTGACCAGGTCCATCCTATGATGCAAACTTTGTTTCCTGTAGGAGACAGAATTTTCCAGAATGATAATGTACCTATCCATGCAGCGGTCCAATCATGGTTTGATGAAAACGAGGATGTAGCTAAACATCTATCTTGGCCCGCATAGTCATCTGACTTCACACAATATAATTAAACCGTTATGGTCTATTTTAGAGTGCTCAATACAGAATCGATATCCTCCATCGGCATCTCTCCATAAAGAATGGTATAATATTCCTCTATATAAACACTATTCATCAAATGTATGAATCAATTCCTAGGCGAATCCAAGTTGTATTACATGCCAAAAGCGGTCCTACACCATACTGATAAAGGATTCTTCATAAATCTAGGATGTTTCCATTATTTTGATAATCACCTGTATTTGCTTTATTTATATTTATGATTTATATTGAAGAAAGTAGGACCATTTTTCAGAATTTAAAATTTTTTTCTGGGTAAAAATCAATTTATAGATCTTAAAAAGTGTTAATAAAAGAAGCTATTATTTTTCTTTCTTTTATGTTAATAGGTATGTTCTCTTTCTTCGTTTGTAATTTTGCTTCATGTACATGAGGTTTTGCCATTCTTCCATATTTAAATTAGATACTATGTCCTGAGAAAAAGTTGGTATATCTCCCTGGAAAAATAAGAGCGTTTGTGTTAATGATTCATTTTTTACACTTTTTTTCTTAAATGTTATCTATGAAAATACTTTATTTTCTAATTTTTATTGTTAATCAGCACATTGTAAATAGTTATTTTATATTAACTGAAAATTATAAAACACTTTTCTTACAATTAATATTCATGGTATTATTCCTGTTGAAAAAATGAAACTTTTTAAAAAGTATTTTGGATATGTTTGTGAATGTTTTTATCGTATTATTCAAAAATATATAAAAGTAATTTCCAACTTTGCAAATCATTATTCTTCAATGTCGAAGAAATATTTTACGAGATAATTCTTATTGTTTTACCTTGAGGATATTTTATGTAAAAAACTTTATTCTTAACGTGGAAGAATTTCTTCAGATGAAATATTTTTTGAAAGAACTGCAAGCTTACTATATGAATTCTACCCTTTCATAAAAAAAGTTTATTGATTGTTGTCCAATAAATATATTAGGTATATAATTACGCGAAGAATATTAGCAACAAGAGACGAAGACGACTATTAAATTTAATAAAATTGTAATATCATCTTGAAAAAACATTCTCACTCTACTGAATAAATACTAATGAAATACTGATAGAATTGTATTTTTTTTAGAACAAATAAGCAAAACACATAAAAGCATTTTGCATTTAGCACAACTTTCTTTTCATTAAAAAGTATTTTATGAAACTCAAACTTTTTGAGCTTATTTTTTAATTAATGTGTGTGTGTGTGTGATCTAATTTTGATAATTAGAAACATAATTAATTATAACAAAATATGAAATTGAGAATAAAAATATAATACACTTTTATATCGCATCGGACATCCATGGTTTTGCTTACATTAAAAAATATATAATAATAACTATAATTAAATTCAGCCATGAAAGGCACTTATAAATGAAGATAACTAGTTTCATATGACGTCATTGCCACATGATAAATGTAATCATATATTTCCAGCTAATCAGTTTTATAGTCTCACTGTTGCCAATTTTTGATTTTTAAGGAAACTTTCTTTTCAAAAGTGCATATTAAATTATAATAATGCACACACACACATGTAAACAAAAAGTATTTTATTTAAAAAAAACCCAGATAGTATAAAAAATGTTTTTAAAAATCTTTATATATATATATATGCTCTCTCTCTCTCTCTCTGACTTGTTCATAAAATTTTCAAATTTGAAACTTATCTGGATTTTACAAGTACAAAAAGACGTACAAGATCTAAGATCAGCTTCGAATTCAATGGAAACACATGATTATTATCTTACACGAATTCAACCCATTATTAATCAAATCTAATTTTTAATAAAGATATTTTGGAAATTTCCGATTTGTTAGCACACAATAGCGATATTAATTTGCGATATGGTTCGAACAAAGAGGTAAAATGTCTAGAAAAATATTAAGACAGTGAAAAAATATCTCAAAATGTTTTATATAGACAGGAAAAATAAAATCTCTACAAGCCTACATAACTTTTCATTGAGGGATATTGAACAGAATGTTACGTTTAGGTGTTACAAAAGTCGAAGTAATATGGCCAACAATGTTATTCAGTTTTGTAATCTAAAATGTGGCTAAGCGGATTTCTCCACCTCTATCCTCCCGGAAACCGTTCAGTAAGTCGTCGCATAATTGGTCTTTGTTGTATTTCTTTCCTAATCTCTCACTCCATTGCATCGTTTCGAATTGTGTGGAGGAATTTCTTAACATCAAATTCGTCCACTGTTTTGACAGTAGAAAGATAATGTATTTCTACCGTTCCATCATCGCTGTGTCTCATTTGGAGCCTAATAATAATCTTAATCTTTATCATAAATCATTATTTTAATATGATTATATTCATTAAAAACGTTCCTTTAACTAAGATCAACTTTACACAGTAAGTCCTTGACATATTTTTGAAGTGTTTATTACTGTTAATATGTAACGAATATGTTACAATGGAATTTTATCTTCAAAAAACTTTTACAATGGTTGGGAAACGTTAATGAATAGGCTTTAATGTTAGTCATAAGACGTGAGTTACATTGTGCCTTATGGCATCATAATACTGCAATAAATTTTTTGTCGTAATGTTTGTCACGGTTCGCTCTAGTTTACTT
This sequence comes from Trichonephila inaurata madagascariensis, assembly GCA_019973955.1. Classification (NCBI taxonomy): domain Eukaryota; kingdom Metazoa; phylum Arthropoda; class Arachnida; order Araneae; family Nephilidae; genus Trichonephila; species Trichonephila inaurata. The sequence goes on from BMAV01013205.1 coordinate 290,739, forward strand.
TTAGATTTTATTGTTTGTCTCGGTACAAGCACAGTGAAGTTATAGTTGCGGTTATCGAATGATCCTTTCACGTAATAAAAATAATGTAAAAGCTTCTAAATCAAAACTGATCTGTTGGTTTGAGAAAAAATTATCCCTCTGACATTTATAAATTAATTCAAATATTTAAGGAGACCTAACCCAGTAAGAATTAAAAATTATTTCTTAATTCAATCAGGGTTCTTGCAGTGAAGTACAATTTTTGAGCATCCATTGAAGTTACATAAAGTCTCTATTAAAAGCACCGATACATATAAAATTCACTTCCATATTTCTCTTACTTGTAAGCTGGTAAAGAGGCAATAGACATATACATAAGACGAGTATTATTAAATCAATGAGCTAAATGCTTCATGTGACGTCATTTAGTCACATGATAACTGCAATTGCGTGTTTCCAGTCAACCACTGTTGCCAACCTTTTGCTTTTTGCATAAACTTTATCTTAACGAACACATATTACATATTTGTCAACAACAACGCACGTAGATAAACAAAATACATTTGATTTAAAATTATATGCATAACATTATTTTTTTTTAAATTTTGAAATCTTGTAGAAAAATTTTAATATTTAAACATTTTTACCTAATTCTCATTTTTTGAAAGTTTACCTAAATTTGACAAGAAGGACAGCAAGTGTAAGGTCCGTTTTGAATTCAATGAAGAACACTTGATTAAATTTTTCATGTATATGGCATTCACTAATTTGGCTTATTGAAATTATATTTGCCTTCTTTTATGTAATGTTTACTTAAGTCTAACTTATGCTGTTTTGAATTCATAAATGTGTAATGTTAATTCTATGAAAATTCTGCGACTTATTCAAACATGTATTAGGGCATCCATTGGATTTCAATAAAAAAGAAACACAAATTAACGGAAAATTCTCCCGAATCACATCCCCCCCTTTTTTTTTAAAAAGATATTTTTATAACTCTTTTTTAAATATTAATTTGTGGATTTTCATATCTTGAAGAAATATTTTCAAATTTATGTATGCAGGAGCTGTAGCGGTGCCTTCAGTCTGACAGCCTAACTTCAAGAAAGCTTGCTATAGTTTGCATTGCTAAATAAAAATTATTATATAAAACTAATAAATTAATCGTGTTGATGCTTTCTTTTTTTCATTAATGGAATTTGATGATGAAATTATATTTTGCTCATGTTATTTCAGAATATTACCTTACGAAATTGGACCAACTGAATTATTTCCCAGTTTCTATTCGTTATACAGTATATAAAAGATTACGAGACGTCTTAAAACTAGTTGCTTTTTACTTGACTTAACTGATGACATTGTGTATTTTTTTCTAAACGATTCATTTGAATGCCTGTCATGAATCAAGCAGTTTTACTACAGGACAAGGTCATAACGGTCAGGGTTCCATGTCCAGAAACTTGTTTAAATAAGATCAGAATGCGTTACATCCGTAATCTGTAATCGTGGATTAAATAATTACATTAAAAAGTTCAGTCTGGCAACTTCCCTTCACGTCCGTTGTTAATTAAAAAATTGTTTTGTTTCCTGTTCAAGGTTTATCAAAATTTCAATCTTCTTTTATATATTACAAAAACTCTGTATTTAGATAAAAAAAATTCTTATCTCAATTCTTAGGATTAAATTTGGTCACTATGAATGAATGGTTGAGAGACTATTATGGACTGGATTTTTAAATGTGAACAAAAACACGAACTACACGAACTATAAAAAGCAGCAGGTATTTTTATGGCGTATTCCAAATTTCAGTTTTATTTATTATTTCATATTCAGTTAATGTTTTACTATTTCCACAGTGTTTATATATATAATTTTGTTAGTATAATAATATTAATCACTGCAGTGAACTCTAAATTTTAACTCGTTTCCTAGTTAAAGCCTATTTTAGCCCACATCTTTATTTATCGCCTTGGCGAAATTATTTTAGTATTGGATAGAATACAGAAAAATGGGTACTTACGTATTATCGCAACAATCGCCAACTCTATTACTGACCCGCCAAATTGGCAATCCCAATTTCGTATGAGTCATACGCGCTGAATTGGCAACCAAATGCTTCGTTTCACATAACGTCGCTTATAAGTTTCGAGAATACGTAAGTACCGAAAAATTAGCTGCTGGCGCTGTTTAGCTTAATTTGCACGAAGCACGGCGTCATGTAGAAAACACACTTAACTCTGTTCTATCAATGAGTTCATAGTGGATGTATCGTATCGGGTAATATCGCCAACATTAGCGTTGGCCGACAACTTGGAAAAGCAGTCGCCAACCCATGGTCCTTCTTTCATAAGTCTATTAAAAAATTATAAATGCAGTTTGTGGGCAATGGAAAGCTGATAACTATTATTTGAAGTATAGGTAATTCTCAAAATGACTAAATTATAACAGATTAATAAGAATCAAAAGAAAAAGGCCGAAAGAGAATTCGTTCGCAAACAAAATGTTTGGTGCGACTAACATCCTATTAGTTCCTGCTAAATTTGACCTGGTAGGGTAAAAAAATAGACGGGAATGTCTTTCCTGCCAAGTTTTCAAAATTGAATATCAGGAAATATGAATACAAAGCAGTTACATCCTGTTGATAGGAATAAAATTTCAAATGGAATGAATGTTTTTAAATATATATATATAGTAGAACAAAATCAAGTTCTCAAGGACACTGTAATCGACATCCGATAGACATGGAATGTTCAGCGAACGATATTGTCGCTTAAAATTCAATAAGCTTACCCTGGACCAGAACTTTTAGTATCACCATTGAGAGGCTCATATTTCTAGAAGCAATCCAATAAGGGGCTTAAAAAAATGAAACACACACTTCAGTTTCAGTAATGGTTACGGAAAGTCCAAATGCAGTTTGTCTTACCAGCACGACACCCCCACCTGTCCTAAACCGCGTCGAAGAAGGAAGTAAGATCGAACCGGTCTTTCGAAACCGAGCTTCGGTTTTACTTTCCAACCCAAACTAAAGATAGCACACTGACCTTGTCTTCACTTTCAACAGGACAACCAAGAGAAGAGAAAGTTCGTCTTTCTTGACGAAATCTTGGGAACCTGAGGCGGGACAGAACGTTCCACTTAAATGAGCGATTTCACTTCGTAACCTACATTTTCCATCTTGCTGGAGCCAACAGACAGCAACAAGAGAAATATTTAGTAGTTCAGATTCTGAATTTTCCTCGTAACGGGTCTTCTGTTTCTTGTTGCCCTCGCTCTAGCAGTCGAAATGGAGTCCTGGAGATTGGTGATCGTTTTGGTGGTTCTCGCCGTGGCTCTGACAGCAGCACAGATGAATATGTTCTGCGGTAAGTGTGATGACCTTTTTCTTGTTGTTTACGGTGTTTCATTGCCTTTGTTTTATAATGTAGGATATGTATATATTTATTGCTGGTTGTCAATAGTATTGTTTTATCCGTCTTTTGGATGTATACATGGTATATGCATGTTTTTACACTCCCGCATCTACTTTTTGCCCAAGCCAAATTCGCTACAATTTTGAAAAATAAAATTCATTCTTTTGCTCTTCAAACTTAATATTTTTATTACTTTACCTTCCATTTTTTGTTAATTAAACTGGTATTTTAGTAAAACAAATCCACTCAATTGTAGGCAATTTTTTGCTGATTAAATTCGACGCTTTACAAAATCAACTTTTCTTTTTCAAACCAAATTCATTCCTACTTGAAAGAAAAATTTATCCTTTTAATAATATAAACAAACTGTGCCTTTTTTTTTTAAAGAAAATTCAACTTTTGCAACCGAAACACATTTATTTTTATATGTTCAATACATCAACTTTGTTAGGGAAATCAATTATTTTGCTAATCAACTTAAAATCATATTTGTGAATATATTTTTCTATAAACTATACTATTTATTTTAGTGATTAGTCAATTTTGGAAGTAAAAATATTAATGAGAAAGTACTTCAGATTAGAATTTATTAAATTACGGATTATTAAAATTGTTCGTTGAACGTGTTTTTTTTCTAACACCAAATACAATTCTTTTATAAATCACCTTTCTCAAATCTGAAAGGATCCTTTTACTAGAAACTGTTGGAATTCAGATAAGAGAAAATTTGTATAAAAACCTACGAATACAAACTGGAAATCGAATAGGAATAATTCGAAAGCAAAATTTTTGTGAAAATAGACAGAATATTTTAAAATCTCACCTAACACTGAAGTTGGAACATTTTCTTGCAGTGTATAACAAATTCTTGAAGAAATGAGCATATTTTTTTAAACATAAATACCTCGTGGCTCAATTCTCTGCAGTTTAATGGAATAATAACACTTAATTTATCTCCGGCAACGCCAATGATATTTTGATACTTTTTTTCATGTTATACTCATACTAAAAGTATATCCGTATTAAAGTACACAGCATCCGAAACATTTTTCTAAATAGAATGTAAAATTTATGCTGCAAGCTCTTGTTGTTTTCTTTCGAAGAAATTTATCTATCGAAAACATTTGATTTCACCGTAAAAAATCCGGTTTCAGTTAGTTATTTATTGTTCGAACAGATACTGTTTTAAAGCGGTGAAATATTACAATAAATATATGATGAAAAATAATTCAATTTCATTATTTTTGAATAGATATCCCTTATTATTGAATCGAAAATGGTTCTTGATAACAAATTGTGTAAAACTATTTTACAAATCTTTTTTCTATTGGATAGAAGTCTTAAGCCCTTTAGTATGTGAGATCCATCTTCCCATATCAGTTTGACTTCCCCTAAGTTCTCAGAACTCTACTCGTTTTATATATGTTTTCATAATATTTATAAACAGAAAATATTTTAATGTGTTGTTATTTACTCCCAAGACAAAATATTCAATAGGTTTTGAATTTCAATAACACAAAAATAATATTTATAAGGATTGTTTGAAAAGATTACTTGACCATTTATCATAATAAGCTGACAAATTTTGATTCAATTCTGTCTGATCGAATGAACGGTTTGTACTTTTTACAGAGAAGTTTATTCTCATTAAAAGTTTGTACTCTTTCAAAACAGAGATGTTAATCGACCTCACAAGACTGTTCACAAAAGCATTTCAATAAATTATCTTCATCTTTCGATTTTTTTTTTCAAAAGATGCTTCTTTTTAAGTATGTGATTGGCTCTTAATTTTTTTAATTTATATATACAATCGGATCGCGATTTACCGTACTATTTAGCGAATTTCGCAATTTTACAAGTTGTTTTCCCAGAGTAAAATGAAGGAAAAAACCCCTCTATTTAAAGGATAATAAAGCCGAAATTTTTTTTGATTGGTTTGGCTTAGAAAAAGTGGATTTTCTTCCAAATGACATACCCTTTCTGTCCGGAACAAAAGACTTTTCTTGAAAGCAGCGAATTTCAAATGGAAAGGGTGTGGCCTATTATTAGATTTTAAAAGTTCAAATGAATCATGAGTGTAACCTATTGCGTGAGTTTTGAATAGGAGAGGAAATTCCTTTCTAAAACTTTTATCAAAACTTTTTACCTTTTCTAATGCTTTACATGGTTTGGAAACTGTGCAAATATACTTCATGCACCAGGATGTAAATGGTGCACTCTACATAAAGTCGAAAAAGAACTCTTCCGAGTCAGGAATCAAAAAAGAATGTCAAGCATCTATTCATCAGTATTTTAAAATTTCCAATGAGCTGGTGCGTAATAATTCGCTGATAGTGTTTTTACCTGTTGAATGAAAATTGCGTAATTCCTAACTATGGATTTTTTTTAATAGAATTTCTAAAAAGTAAAGGCAAGTAATTTGTAATTTTGGGACCACGACTCAATGAATAAAATGTTCGGTCCTGTTGAATGGATTCAATTGAGGTCATGCACTAGGTGTATAGATGATATGGTATTTATTTTGTGAATTGCAGTCGTGACAGTAAAAACAAAACTTCTTGCTATCGCCCCCATCTTTGTTTATTTAAATTTAACACTAGGATATATATTTTGAACACACTTGCTTTGATCAAGAGCGAAATTACAAGAGAGGGAATTATTTGCTTTCTAGATTTTAATAATCACGTAACACAAAAAAATAGAATCACGTGTCCTAGTGAAGGGAAATCCTAGCATTAGTTATTTATAGAAATTACATTACTGTTTTAGGGAATAGTTTCCAACCGCTTAGTTAGGCACGTGTAGCTATTAAAGTATTCTTATTCTATGAATCACTAATCATTCAGTCAAAAATTCTGGGTATAATCTTTGTAATGAGGAATCACTCATAAATTTGTCAAAATATAGGTTTTAATTAAATGAAAAGAGACGCATTTCGAAATGGAGCATTTGTAATTATGATTTAGATAAAAATTGATAGATTAGAATTTTAAGAAAATATATTATACATACATACATATGTATGTAGGGTTCAACACTTTTGTTTCGTAAAGTTAACTAAATTACGCTTCGAAAGATTTTTGCACAAACTCACAATTTAAGGTGATGAGTGTTTTGTATTTGTGAATTAAATCTAGGAGGGGGAATTTTTTTAAAAAAATAATCTAATTGAACTGTATTCTAAAATTCAAACTTTTGTTTACGGAACTTACTGTCGAGGAAAGAGAGCATCATCTCAGAAATCCTTCATATGACCTTTAATCAAGATAAATAAAAATTTATTCATATTAAAAGTGCTTTTAAATTATTGAATGAATTTTGTGTTACTTATTGTAGTGGTTCTTAAACTTTCGATCAGAGAGGCCCTTTTTTATGTATAAGATTGACACAACGGAGATTTTGAACACCCCTCACGTAATTAATATTTTTGATCGAAATGCATATTCTATTAGTTTTTTTCATAGGTGGCAGTTTAGCGATCTAGTCTATAATGGCACGTCCTTTCATTTTTCAACGAATCCTTTCAGAGTCCGCAAAAAAAAGCGGGAAATCTTAACGTTAAAGGAGAGACCTTTGAAAATCTCCTAGAAAGACGCAGAGGACCCACCGGGTGTCCACGCAGCACTGATTTAGTGCATTTTCCTTCTTTGTTTCTATTTAAGTTTTTTTTTGATACTGTGCTATAGTTAGATCAAATTCTTTTTATTATTTTTTGAAACATAAATTTTTTTTTCAATTCAGATCCCTAAATAGATTTATTCATTTTGCTTAACAGCTTATTCTTCTAGATTTGCGTCTTAATCTCTCTCTATATATAAATTAAAATTTCACAATAATTATTATTTGCTTTACACACACACACATACACACACGCGCGCATACACATACATACACACACGCAAACACATCTATATATATAAAAGAAAGTCGTGTTAGTTACACTATTTATAACTCAAGAACGGCTGTACCGATATGGCTAAAAATTGGTGGGTAGGTAGCTTAGAGCCAGAAGACGGACATAGGATACTGTTTATCCCATTCGACAGCGTTTCCGTGTGACTTAACATAAAACGTCAGTCACTATAAAACGTGATATAACAAAAAAGAATCAGACTTCGAATAACAAAAAGAAAATGACAGCTATGTAATGTAATGGACGTATGGATGACAATTTGATTTTTGTAAGAAAACAATATTAAAACGCATAAACGTGCATTAGAAGCACTTAACCGAACATTGAAAGATTTACGCAATGACTCGAGATGTTTTGGAAGAGCAATGATTTTACTGTCTGGCGATTTCCGCCAAACACTGCCAGTAATTCCAAGATCTACGGCTGCCGAAGAAATAAACGCTTGCCTCAAATCGTCGAATCTATGGCGCTATGTGAAGAAACTACAGCTGACAATTAACATGAGAGTTGCATTGCTTAGTGATACATCTGCTAAAGATTTCCCTGAGCAATTGCTGACTATCGGTAATGGTCAAGTACCTGTCGATGAATCGAACGGATTGATATCATTTCCAAATAATTTCTGTAATTTTATCTCATCAAAAGACGAACTTATCAACAATGTATTTCCAAACATTATTTCTAACTACAAAAATAATGAATGGTTGAGTGAGCGAGCAATTTTAGCGGCTAAGAATAAAGATGTAGATGACCTGAACTACATAATTAAAAATAAGATCATTGGAACAATGCATTCATTCAAATCTATTGACTGCGTCACAAATGAAGATGAAGCCACCAGCTATCCAATTGAATTTTTAAACTCCTTGGATGTGCCTGGCTTACCACCGCACAATTTACGCCTAAAGGTTGGCTCCATAGTAATCATGCTTCGAAACATAAACCAACCAAAACTGTGCAACGGTACGCGTTTGGTGGTTAGAAAATTGATGAACAATGTAATTTACGCGACGATACTGAAAGGAAAATTCAAAGGTGAGGAAGTTCTCATTCCGAGGATCCCGATGATCCCAACCGATATGCCGTTTGAATTTAAAAGACCTCAATTTCCGATCCGTCTTGCATTTGTCATGACCATCAACAAATCACAAGGCCAATCCTTAAAAGTTTGTGGTTTGAATCTAGAACATCCATGTTTTTCCCATGGTCAATTATATGTGGCTTGTTCAAGGGTCGGAAGACCATCTGCGTTGTTTGTTTTTGCGCTTGATAATAAAACAAAAAATGTTGTGTATCACAAGGTACTTAAGTGAAG
>BMAV01013205.1:306369-338381 GCA_019973955.1 Trichonephila inaurata madagascariensis
CCCCCCCCCCCCACACACACACACAGGATATAATCGTGTGGTGATTGTGTTAGCGATGTAAGGTTACTAGATTGGTATCTTCAATACACATTTTACGCCAAGGCCGTTCAATCGCGTAATTACTGATGCTTAAAATTGTTATTTAAGCTAAAAAATTACTTTTCAAAACATGAATAAAAAGAAAAATCTACTATACAATATTTTGGCTATAGGTTATCTTCCGAGTTGTGGCGAACACTAATATTGACAATATTATGATATTTTCAATATTCACAATGACAGAATAGAATTTGGCATGATTTCTACGTATTTGGCAGCATGGCCTCTAAAACTGATAAGTACCAGTGTTTCATTTTCGAGAATGAAAGGAAATTCAGATTAAAATTGAACAGGAGTGTTGTAAAGTGTTCTACGGCTTTTATTTCAGATGTCGAAAAATCTCTCATGATGTATTACATCAAATCAATATAAAAGAAGAGTTAGAGTTAAAAAAAATCACATGCTAGATTTTTTCTATTTTTACCATGTTAAAATAATCTAACTGATGCATGAACGGTTTAAGAATATTATACTGTTACGAGCTTAGTTTTTTTTATAATATATTCATTTTAAATTATGTATATAATTGACTTCTTTCTACAATTTTTAGTCATTTAATAGTAGAAATTGTTTATTTAAAATAAAAGATTTCACTCCAATGTTTACCTAATTAAGTTTTAGAATACTGAAAAATTGTAAATAGGCATATAAGTTTTATTTCATGACGCTGTTCACGTTATATTTATGCGTGATATCACAATAATATCTTCATTAATTAAAGATAATTTATGCATTAGAGTTTTAATAAGCAAGAAGAGTTTTCCCAATTCAAATGTGTATTTAAAAAAGAAATTTTGTGGGAAATTCGTATTTTAAACTAAACGTCAATAAATCAAAGTTTTACTTGAACTTGAATATTTTTGAATTAAAAATGTTAAGTTTTTTTTCCAACATGACAAGGCATTAGCATTCAAAATACAATTTGAAATATTCGTTGTTTCTTCGCATAACGCAGCAAAACGGTAATTTTTGTGTAAAACTGAGAATAATTTGTATAAAAGAAATTTTTTTAATAGAAAAGTAATTTTAATATTCAATAAAAATGCAAAATACACGTAAATAATTTTAAAAATACTTCTCCCTATTCATAGAATATTGAAGTATAAGAATTCAATTATATCTCAAGGGATATGTTTAAATCGTCTTGAGTAAAGTTTGCAAATGCAACAAATGCAACCATTCACATTTCCTCGAAACGTTTTAATTTCCTAGTCTTCTTTTAAAAATGCTTTCGAAACACCTTTCCAAAAATAAAACTATTGAAAAAACTGAACAGCAACGTGCCATATTGCGTAATAGTCAAGAGGAAGTGAAGACGGATGTATAAAAAACCGAGTTTGAGACAGCGAAAAAATGTCGAAATTCTATTTATAGCTTAGAGGAAGCAAACACGAAATTATAAGATTTCTCATCAACCATTTCCTCGATGATCTAAAATCTATCAATGTTTTTCTGTTTGTGGTGGTGGTATGGAAAATTCCCGAAGTTCTCTCTCAAACCTCAAACCCTTTTTTGCTGTATTTAAAAAATTCTTTATGGTTGAACTCTTCCTTGACAGGAAAAAGAACGATTTTTAGAATGTTATTTTGATTTGAGAATATCGAGGAATTTTTAATTATTTTTAACTTTAAATATATGATTTTTAGGGGGGACAGTAATGTAAACACCCATAATACAATGTATTATGACTTATTATGGAGATGCAATTTGTGACAATAAAAATATCTCTCTTGTTAATAAAATTAAATTTCTCTCAAATCTTGGCTAAACGTGAGAAAAAGGAAAATTATAATAATTATGAAACTGATGTAAAATGTTTTTGTTTATCTAATACATAAAAAAGAATTATTTATTATTATTTATAGTTTTGCATCTTACGCAATGCGAATTGGCAACGTTTTAAGCCGAAACAAAATTTTATTCATATCGAAATGTATCACGTGATATGGGTAGAGTCAAACCTTTTCTCGGAAAGGTTCGAACTATATGGAACTTATTTTGGAGTAAATCAAAATTAAATAATTGACAAATGAAATAGAATATAATAATTGGGGCATGAACCCTACTAGAAAAATCCTTTTTTTAGACGAAAAAAAAAAAAATGTAAAAAGTATGTAATTGTTTAAACCATTGTTTGTAATTGTAACCATTCCTGTTTAATGTATGCGATTACATCGATGTGTTTTAATAAATTTAATAATCTTTAATTCAATTTAGTTTTCTTTACTTTCATTTAATCTTTAGAATGCTATTCTGAATGGAAAACTTTATTTAAAACATGATAGAGCAGAAAAATAGCATATTGTATTAAAATCTTTTAATTTTAAAATAATTGCAAAAACTTTTTATTTTTATTTTTTAAATAACTTTAAATTATTGTAGAACATACTTGTACACTATCTACCAATAAGTATTTGGATACCTGTGGTCAAAAAGATAAACAAAAATTATTCATATTTAATAGTTAGTAGAACTTGCATCTGAAGCAGTTACAGCTTTAACCTTCAGGGGTATGCTTCGCACAGGTGTTTAGATGATAGGCAGAGGTATTTTCTTCCATCTCGGAGAAAACATACGAGTTCTTTCACCGATTTTGGATGGTTCCTGCACCTTTTAATTCGGCGATCCATCTCGTCCCATAGGTTTTCTATAGAAATAAAGTCTGGGCAAGCAAGTCCAGTCGATTCACCTTATTACCATCGTCTGTTGGTCTTCTCAACATGACAAGTGGTGTTGTCATCCCGGAAGTAAAAAAATGATTCAACCCATAAAACTGTCCCAACGTGGGAAGCACATTGTTGTTTGTAACAACGGAGTAGAAGTCGGTGATTTTACCATTAATAAATATCAAATGTTTCAGTCAATATACTATGAGAAACATCCCCAGACCATAATTCACTTCCTCCAAACTTTATTGTAGGTACAATGCCATCTGGCAAAACGCATTCTCCAGGCAATACACCTAACCCAGACTCAGCTATCCGACTGGCAGAGATGGTACCTTGATTCATTACTCCAGAGACCTTGTTTCCACTCATCTACGGTTCAATTTCGAAGTGCCTTGCACCACCTCAATCGAGCAGCTTGGTTAGATTTTGTAATCAAAGGCTTATGGGTGGCCGCATGACCATGGAAAGCATACAAATGTGCTTCCTTAGGGATAGTATTTATCGAGACAACAGTTCCGGATGCTTGTTGGAACTCCTGGAGTACGTGGACTATCGGTTTATTGCGGTTTCTCTCAATTTCTTATGACAGCGCTCGTCTGTCCCTTTTTTTCATGGATCTGTCGGTTTGAAGCACATTCTGACACAATCACGTTTATAATTTAATCACAACATCCACACTGCCGATTTTGAAATATTTATAACTCACTAGATATATCTCTTAATAATCGGCGATTTCTATGATATGCGACAAATATGCCCTTCTCGAAGTCAGAAAACTTTGAATTTTGTTACTTCTTGCATACGACTAAATCTGATGCTGTTTCCTAAACAATATTTAAGTATAAAAAGCATGACGTAGAGCAGGACCGCACATATCCTCATTCGCATAATTGTCCAAATACAGTCTATAACAAAAAAAAAAAACAAAACAAAAAAAACGACGCACCAAGAACGAGTTGTCCGATAGAGACAAAAATTGGTGGATAGAAAAATTATATACAGAATAGAAAATGATTAAAATTTCAGAAAAATTGAATTATTTATTTCAGAGTTACAAAATAACAAGCTAATAAGGTGTTGACCCACTTCTATCCTGGATGCAAGCAGCCACACGACGAGGCATAGAGTGATAAGGCACTCTGAGGGTCTCCTGCGGTATTTCTTACCAAATTTGCTCCAATTGTAGGGCCAGGGGAACAACATTCACCGGTAGACGCAGTCTTCTTCCCTTCATATCCCAGACATGCTCGATTGAAGAGATCTTGCAATCTGGCTGGTCAAGGAAGTGTTTGACAAGCTGTAAGACAGTTCATAGTAACACGTACCGTATGTGGTCTGGCATTATATTGCTGAAACTAAGGCCAGGATATTGCAAAAGATCGGTAGCAAGACAGTTCTCAGAATGACGTCGACGTACCTGTGTGCTGTAAGTCTAATGACGCCCAAAGGGTTCCGGCTGCAAAAGAAATGACACCCCAGATCCTAACTCCTGGTTGAGGGCCTGTGTGGCGTGCAATAGTGAAAGCAGGATCGGCACGCTGCCCTAGGCATCTCCAGACACGTCTTCGAGGATTATCAGGACACAGTTGGAAGTGGGATTCGTCGGTAAACACTATATACGTCCCCAGTCAGCATGATTCCAACCTGATCGAGTCAAGCACCACTGTAATCTGGCTCGACAGTGTGCAGGCGTGAGTGACAGGTTGCGTAGCGGTCGGTACGTGCATAAATTTTGCTCTATCAGCAGTCTGTGAATGGTCATGGTGGACACTGGTGTGCAAGTCGCAATTCTGATTGTTGATAACGATGAATCAAGCGCTTTGACAGTCAATCTGTCCTCTCTATCTGTTGTGGCCTTAGGTCGACCGCTACCATCATGACGCTGAAATCTGCCTCTGTCCATCCATTCTTGCCAGCATCTTTTACAGTCGTTGCAAGGTATCCAAAATCGCAATGCAACAGAAATTTTGATCTCATCAGATTGAGAATCACTTCTTATAGGCACCTGCTGAGTGCGCAGTTCTGACGCGCTGTAGCTTCCTCTATTCATTCATTGGGCACCAAATTTTAATCATTTGCATGTTCAGTGCTAATGTCTTTTCATACGAAATTTCATTACAATTGGGTGACTCCTTCTTGGTGCATCGTTTTTTTGTTTGTTATAGAGTGTACTTATGGGTAGATAGGGTATATGAATGCATATTTTTTAAAAATAAAATAATTATGTACCACTGAAATTATACACCTTTTACAAACAAAGCAGATTTTGCCAAAACATTTTCTTTCCTCTATTTCTAGGATTTTTTTAAACTCATTTTTACTTATAAATAATTTTTACATATAAACTTTCATATGAAGAAAAACTTAACTACGAATTCGTTAGATAAAATATTTCACATCATTTGTCGCAATTCCGTAACTCATTCCTGAATGAAAAATCAAATTTCTCCATCGGCTATTGGCATTGCAAACGTTTGTATAATGTTTGATGTATAGCCGCGTAGCAAATGTGTATTTATTTTCCTTTTTCTCTTTTTAATTTTTTAAATTATTTACAAAATATGTTCAATGAAAATGTTATGCAACATACTTTTCAATGTCTTCGTTGAATCCAACAAATGAGAACAAGAAATTACTTATGGAACAAAATGATTGCCCTTTCAACACTTGATTTTGTTTCGACTGTGTGTGCACTCGTTTAAATCCACAAACACTCTTTATTTGCTTAATTCCACCTTTGATCTTGCTTTAAACTACGCGCCAGAAGCGAACGTCGTTCCTTCCTGTTTGTGTTGCTATTGTTGACAGCTGGGACAATAATGTTCGTCTGAACTTAATTGATTTGTATGGCTTCACAAACAATCGCTCCTCTTCCTAGAAAGCAAATTCTCTAAAGTAGGTACAAAAAGCGGTGTCGCATTTCCTGGTTTTCAATCTCTCTTAAAAGGTTTAATGGATTGTTGATGACATTAATTTACTAATGCGCCTCCTTTGTAAAGTGAAAAGCTTTGAGGAAGTATTTTATGAGAGCCATATAATTTGATAAATTGAATCGAAATTAATGGAGTTTCGCTGTTGATGTTGCTTGGTGTCTGATCAAAAGTCATTATGTTTGACGTTCAGTTATTAAGAGCCGAGTAAATTTTAAGTATCATTTTAAGCTTAATTTACTTTGACTGTAGTATGTATTCTGGAACCAATACAAACTAAAAAATAATTATTTTATAAAATAAATTAAAATTCCTTAAAGTAATTCTTGCTTTGAGATATTTCAGTGAATTCGATAGTTGTAATCTTAAGAAGAGTTTTTTGCTCTTCGTAATTAATTATTCTTATTTTTAAAATAAGTGAAAGAGTATGGAATAAATGATTTATATGTATGAAATCTTTTGGAATTCCGTTATTTGAAAATTTGAACTTTATTTCAGAAAAAAAAATATAAAATTTAAGAAAGGTAGGTACATTGAAGAACATTCGTTTTCAAGTTACGCTAATAATAGAATAACTAAATGGCAGCTAAAATATAAAGTATTGCAGCATTTTGCATAAAATTCAAGAAAAGTTTAATCAGTCGTAAAAAGATAAGAAAGTGTCTTTTTCTAGAACAATAATAATAAAAATATTTGTAGAGCATTGAACGTACAAGATTAAACTACAAATGGTAAATTTTTTACACATTACATTTTTTAGCCAAACAATTATTTATTGATTTAGGTTAGGTTACACAAAAAGAAAACAACTATCCTTAACAAAATTAAAGACAAAGAACATGGCTGGTTTTTCATAACGATCACATTGTTTTCTCACTTGGCCTGTGCAAAAGTTCAGTGGTAGCTAGAGGGCGATTCTGCTGCTGGGTGTAATTAGTGGCAATTAATATGGCAAGAGCCGTTAAAAAGCTTCTAAAATTTACTTAATATTTTAGAGAAATTTGCATCTAAAATTATTCCAAATTATTTAATACTACGTTTAGAAATCGTCTACAATTGGAAAGAGAAATAAATTTCACGGAATGTTGAATGAATAACTTAACCGTGCCCTTTTCTTTCTTCTTCTAGATCTATCTCGGACGCAACTTGAAAAGTTTATGGATTGTGGAAAAGATGGATTTTCAGCAGAGGTATATATGATGTTTTTTTTTCAAATTTTCTGTGATCACATAGATCACTCTTTAAGACTGTTCAAAAATTTTATTACAGAAATTAAGACTTGTTGAAGATCGAGAAGCCTTTGTTTGATCACTCTCTTATATTGTAATAATTGCAGCTTCTTATAATCTCAAAACTTTTACAAAACAAGTCAACAGTGTCTTAAGAAAAAGGGCGTCTGTGGAAAACAACAAAATCTGCACAATTACTATATACTCTAAACATTTTTCCCCTGTAGGTCACTCTTCCATTTTGCTTTTAAAATAAAATTTATCTTTTAACCTTCTGACCGATAGAAATTAATTTACTTAAAACATCAGCTCTGTAAATTTATTTCTTTACATTACATTTATACGTCAAGAATATTTTTTTAAAAAAAATACTAAAAATTAATTTGCACAAATTTTTTAAAAGATTATGAAGTTATCCATTTTTTGTCAGGTGTTGTTCTTAATCTATTTTTATTTTGTTTCCTCTTTTCATATGCGTGTGGAAGGATGAGTAGACAGTTTTGAAATTGACATTGTATGTGATTTGTACAATTTTGTACATGTGGTTTCACATTCTTAAATTTTCTTCACCTCAATTTGAATTTTTTTAAGCTCTAATGAAATCCCGGAAATTTTTCCTTTTTCATATTTTCTTCTCCTAATACTTTCCGTACTTTTTTTTTTTGCATGAATAAAATCACAATCATTTTGAAAATTGTTGCAATTGATTAAAAATGCAAAATTGCTTTTTTTCTCTTGCACATTCTGTTTTCTATTAGAAAAACGACAAATACTGCTTTTTTCATGTGTTTCCGATTGACTATCTCATATAAAGTCCTGTTTGCTGTTTATTGTTTAATATATTTTGGTTAGAAATGTTCAGCTATAGTTTGTGGTTAAGTTAACAACCAAACAGATGCAAGAATTTACTATAGTAAATAATAAAAAGAAATTTTAATCTGTAATATCAGCTCTGCAAGGCAAACAAGTAAAAGTGGAAGTTTTATACTGTTTCGCTATTTTTTTCCCTTGCTTTTTGTTTTAATACTAGCCATTACAAAATCACTTCCATGGTATGTTGCATATGTTTCTTTTTTAACTCTTTCGTGGGCCGTGGGAAGATTACTTCCCACCAACAAGATCCTACAAATTACGCCTGTGGGAAGCACAATTCCCATTATAATATATTGACGCTGCTATTAGAACGGTGGGAACACAATTTCCCGTTTCAGTTTTGTGCTGCCATCTAGTGTTCAATCGACTGAAGGGAATTGGCGGCAATTTTAGTTTGGAATATTTGAAAGCTTAATGTGAAATTTGTCCTACTACATCTGTTTTGATGTGACATTTGTACTTCTCAACGATTCTGCTGCAAACGTGAGTAAAACACTGTTTTTATTGTAATAACACTTTCTTCGTAAATTTCTGTACATTTTGTACCAGTAGCTATCTAATATTATTATAAAGAAAAGAAAGGTACCAAATAGGAAGAAGATCTGTAAAATGGTGGCATCGTAAATAGTTTCCTACTGTGGTAAGTGAACAAAAGAAACAGAAATTTAAACCAGCTAACATTCCGTATAGCATTACTCGTCAGCTATCATAGACGGATATTCCTCTAGTCCAGTCATATTAGGGTTTCACTGCGGAATGAGAGATAATTGCTGTAGACCTTTATTTTGACACTCTAAATATTGTCTCAAAAGTCTCGTGTCCACGTCTTAAGATATTTAAGGTCAAAAATCAAAAAACAGGTTCTCTTTTACAAATGCCTCGTTTCTTATGGTTTAATGCTATTTGCATTGAATATAAATATTGTAAAGAAAAAAATTTTCTATAACTTTTGTTTGAAACATTTTTTATACATCAAACCATTTTTGAGATAAAGGGCGTTAAACGCGTAGCGCTTAGCTATCTAAAGTGTAATGCAAGATCAACCGTTAGTCACATGATATATAATACGCCGTATAAAGTCTATAAACCTTAAAAATATGCGTAGTTAAAAACATTTGGCATTTTTTATTAATTATTATATTAAATTTAGTAATAGATTTCATTAATCAAGTATATACATTTCTTTTATAACTAACTTTTGAACTACACTGTTCGTATAATTCAAAAGTTGTTGACAGAGATATGCTTAGGGTATTTTTTTTAATTATATTCTATTATTATATATACTAATTACATTTAAAGTAGAAAAAAATAAAGCAAGTAATTTTTAATTATATTTGTATTTAGAAATATCGTTTTATACAATTATTACAGGACAGTTTTCTTGGAAAAATTGAGCTAGTTGATCCAAATCTGGAAGATTGTCTAATATTCTAATGAAAGTGTTTCCCCTTTTTTTAAAAAATGCAGATGTCGTGTCACAGCCACTAAATGTGTGCAGAAATAAAATGTGCTTTTTACAATGCAGACATTTATCAAAACTTTTGTATGAGTATATTTGAGTTTTAACATACCCTTTGCCAACTTTTTTAAAGAAAACTTCTTCTTGATGTGATTGAGTACGTCCAATTAAAATAACGAGCAAATCAATATCTTCTTCTATGATGGTTGTCTTATGTTATTCAGATTCTTCAATAGCTGTTTCTAAGATAAGAACATCTACATCACCTGTTTTTGTCGTGATATCAACACATGCTAATTTCCTTTTAAAGTAGTAGAGACTTTAGAGTAGTAATTTCAGAGTAGAGAGGTTGATCAAAAGTAATTAAACCCGTTTTTTTGGCCATGTAATTTGGCAATATTTACAGCGCAATGTCAAGTAGTATAAATTGTGTCTACGTTACAGGTAGGAAGATCAATAAAAGAAAGAAACATAACCTGATAAGAAGAGAAGTCCTTATTATTTTTAGTGAGCTATTCGAGAATGCCATTCCACCCAGACAACGATGAAATATTCTTCCACACTTTCCGTATAACCACAAAAAATCAACTCCGTTAAAAAGAATTTCTGTTAATGCTCGATCATCATGTAGATTTTTGACTTTAATTCTGCTGTATCCAGGTATAATTGGTTTTTCATATGCTAGAAGAGACTTTCTGTGATATTGCATTTGGTTTGGTTGTACATCTTTGTATACGGTCAATATCTTTTGGAGTAGCAATCATCCGCATAACATGGAGAGTATTATTACCATCACGAGTATGGACATTTATATCTCCAGCATATCGTACTGTAATGACTTCACACAGCTCTGGGATAAACTATTTATTTCAGTAAGAAAATCATCAAAAAAAAAAAGAATATTCTATCACAATTAATTAGCAAAAGTGTCCCCACAGATTTTGAGTCTCTTTCGCTGCAATGTTTCATCTCTCTCGCATAAAATAATGGCGTAAATTCGCTCGCTAGAGAAAAGTCCTATACATTCACTCTCGGTAATTCCACACCGAGTCTGGGGGAGTTCGCTGACTCTAAATCCGCCATGCAGTTGCTCCTTCGCAATTTCCACGGTTCCCAAAATCCGCCTTACTTCGCGGACTAAGGTATAGCTATAAATCAAGTCCTTAGCGGAAGGGGCTTCCAAATCGGTTCCCTACGTAAAATTTCTCCGGTTCAGAATCCGCCTTAACTCGCGGATTCAGTATCGTTTTCCTATCGTTGATCGGGGCTCAGACCGTTCCCGGATCTCCCCAGTTCTGATTTCGCCGTATTTCGTGGACTCACTATCGTTTTACTCTCCTCGCTGAAGGGAGGGATCTCACCGGCTCCCTTCGGACTCTCTCCATCTCCTTATATCCCCCTCTCTCTCACCATCCCTCGCCTAATCATTCTTCTGTCATCTCTTGTTCTTCCACCGTCCCTGTCTGTCTCGGCTCCCTTGATCTCTTGTTCTTCTGCCGCCCCTGTCTGTCTCGGCTCCCTTGATCTCTCGTTCTTCTGCCGCCCCTGTCGGTTTCAGCCCATCTGATCTCTTGTCCAATAGGCGCCGATGGCGCGGTGCACATTGTAAGTTTTCAGACGCGCTGTCGTCACCGAATCGGGAGAAACGAAAGAACAATGTTACTTCGTCTCTTTTTGACGATCGGGACAGCCTGGGAAAAAGGGTCCAAATATTTGACCACCCAGATAGGAAATTCTTTCCCAGTAATTAGGGAAGTGTCTGCAATTTTTCCAACGTCTGTCGGCAAGGGGCAAGGAGTCTGCTAGCAATTAGGGGGAAGAGACCAGCTTCGTCACAGTACTAGCGCGCCTGATTCGGATGATAAAATACAAGGCTGTGGATGGTAAGCTGTTGAAATTTCGTTCTGTAGTCTTACCATACGAAGCTGCAAATCCCAAGCTATATAGCACATCTATTAGTCTTTCAGATTAATATCTTCTATGAAGAAATACAGAAAGGCTTAATAGTAGCTGTGATGAAAATGATCGTTCTTGTAATGCAGCCATTATTGCATGACTTATTGACGTCCATTTTGTTTTTGAATTAGCTATTTTTCTTTTTCTGTTTTTTGTTATGACTTCCTGTAAAAATGCAATAGACTTTTTGGTATTTCTTGATTTTCCTTGATTA
Organism: Trichonephila inaurata madagascariensis; assembly: GCA_019973955.1. Taxonomy (NCBI): domain Eukaryota; kingdom Metazoa; phylum Arthropoda; class Arachnida; order Araneae; family Nephilidae; genus Trichonephila; species Trichonephila inaurata. The sequence goes on from BMAV01013205.1 coordinate 317,802, forward strand.
AGATTTTACTTTGAGGTGGATAAGACTTGGTTTCAACGACAAATGACCGAATGTTTTCGCGAATAATAGCTGCGGCAGCTTCTACAATTCGAAATCGTTCTTCTTCAGGATCCTTTTTTTATTATTATACCAAGCTTTTGATAATATATTAGTATTGTAAAAAATTTTACTTTTGTTGCAATTATTATATATGTCAAATACTTTTTTGAAGTCTCTTAATTATAGTTTTATCATTTGGTACATACCCCATCAGGACATCTCTGAATTCTTTCAATGTAAATTGCGAATCATCGTGATTTTCGATGTAATTAAAAATATCTGCCATAGCTTCTGAGACTTTATTATCTTGGTAAGGTTTCTTTTCAGTAGATGGTAGTCGATTTAAGGAATTAGTCTAGTAGAGAGTATAATATTTTGCTTCAGAAGCAATCAAATCATACTCACGAAGTATACGATCTTTCACTAATTCTCCTATCGAATCACTACGTTCTGCTTTTATTAAAACATTGTCTTTAAATTCAAGAGTTCACTTATTAACTATTCACTTTACTAGTCTTGCGCCTGTACTTCTCTTTCTTTTTCTTTTTTTAATCTCTGTTGCTTCGTCATTTATTTGACCCCAAAATAAACACAGCTTTTTGAAATTAAATGATTCACTTCTTTTACGAAGTACACTAAATGTTGATAAATATTCGCTGTTTTCAATGTGTCATTTCGATGTTGAAATCAAATTTTTACACTTTTCGGCACTCGGTATGTACATTCTCGGGGGTTGAAGAATTTAAAAAATCTATGTGACCGTCATTTCGTTCGATACTGGCTGCTTTCAAAGTTTTTAAACCACGCACTACATTAGCAGGATCACCTTGTGATAACGATTCATCACATATAAAACACAAATCAGCCATAACTCTCAAAATTTTACGCCTGTCGTTGCCAAAATACAATTCAAAACAAACGAGTTAACGGGCTAGTAGAAACTGGTTTGTTGAAAAGGAAATCTGTCCTTACTATATAGCTAAGCATTTGTATTTTAACTAGCTATAAATAGAACGTTCGTATAATAGGGGTCCGTAGGTCCAGTTTTTATCTGTGTTGTACAGAAAAAAAACAAATTCTAAGGTTTATACGTTTTAAAGAAATTGTATTTCATTTTTTTTCCACTTAAAATATAATTAAAGTCTATAATTTCAGTTAACTATTTTTCAATTACATGTACAGATGAAGGTTATTAAGAAATATACTTGATTAATGAAAACTATTACTAAATATAATGTAGTAATTCAATAAAAATGCCAATTGCTTGTAACTAGATATATTTTTAAGGTTTATAGACTTTATACAGCGTATTATATCATGTAACTAACGGTTGACCTTACACTATGCTGTAGATAGCTAACCGCTGCGCGTTTAACACTCTATCTCAAAAATGGTTTGATGTATAAAAAATGTTTCAAACAAAAGTTATAGAAAATTTTTTTCTCTACAATATTTATATTAAATGTAAATAGCATTAAGCCATAGAGAAAGAGACATTTGCAAAAAAAAAACCCGATTTGTTTACCTTTGACCTTAAATATCTTAAGATGCGGACACGAGATTTTATGAGACTTTTGAGACAACATTTAGAGTGCCAAAATAAAGGTCTATACCAATTTTCAGCTTCTTATCTCTCATTCCGCAGTTGACCCTTATTTTTGACTAATATGACTGGACTATCAAGAAAAAGGAAAGGACGTCCTGCTAGCTTCCAAGCAAAGAAGTGTGCAGTTCCGGGTGATGCGCGCTTAGCCAGTGTGGGAAATCATATGCCAAAGATGGTTTCCAACTGTAGACGATGTAGCACAAAAAGAAAAGAAAAGAGGACCCGCTGCATCTGTGCAGAATGTGATGCACCCTTGTGCTTCTCATCTTTTCATGGCAAATAATCACCATTAAATTTAATTTTCTTTATGTCTGTACATGGTTCCGTGGGAAGGACACTTCCCACCCCTGAAATTTAAATGTAAAAATAAAATTCGGCAAAATAAAATGCGCTCCCTTAAATCCTAATTGTTAATAAAACATAAAAAACTGGAAGAAATTCAAAAGAAAAATAAATGGCCCACGAAAGGGTTAAGTACTGTAAAATCCGGTGTACATCGCGCACCGGTATATAACGCGCACCCCCTTTTTTAACGAAGGAACAAGGAGTGTGAGTGTACAATGCTGGTAGCCATTTGATCGAGGTCTTATCCCAGGATTTTGAAAAATAGTGTACTTTTTTCGAATCCTTTAGGTGTGTCATTTCTTTCAAATAAACAGTATTCTGATCAAAACAGATTTTCTTATGCTCAGCCCTTTTTTTTTTTTTGTTTTCGAAACCATTTTTTTATCCCTGGCGCATAACGCGCATTTTTTTGCTTTAAAAGTACGCGTTATACGCCGGATTTTACGGTAATTGATGTCTAAGCCTTAGCATAATTTTTCGATTGTATTCAAAAAAACATTTTATAGTTATCAGCTGCAGATTTAAAAAGAACAGGACTTGAAATTCTAAAAAGGAATATATTTATCTCTGACGCTCTTGTGGCCCTACTCCTTTGGAGCCTATTTCCAAAACACCCGTCCTTATTAAATTTCTACTCAATAAACGAAATGTGATAGTCGAATTTCAAGTCACACAATGGGTCTTTTTATTATCTGAAGTCAATTTTTGTCAAATTTTGGCCGTTCATAGCAGATCTCTACTTAACGAAAGATGCCATATTTCAAGACTGTACGCGTTTAATAGTTCAAAAATTGCAGTTTTTAGCTCTAACGCCTATGACCAGAAGGAGGAGGCATTTCATGTTGCACAAGTCTGAATGGAATGGCACCCTTCCTTGACCAGCAGCCTCACCCGACCTGTTGATCACGTGCGAGTCCTCACCCGACGTGCAGTGCACAGGGAACTAGAATCTTAGGCGCATACAGTAGAACAGGGGTGGGAAAATAGCGACCCGTGGGCCACATGCGAAGAAATTTTTGCGGCTCATCAAGACAGTCAGAAACCAAATAGAGAGGCAAAGTTCTTTATTGGGACAACATATATTTGACCGAAGCATTTTCTTTTCATGAATATCAACAAGAATAAATAGAAATGCAAGTTAGAGTTTACATTGAGACTAGTGAGCTGGGATGAGAATTTCAACAAGCCTCCTAATTTCAGAATAAATTGTAGAAAAGTGTGGTAGGTTATATTTGTTTCATTTAGCTGTGACTCTTAAAATAAATGGGTTGGCAACTATAATTAATAGGAAATTAGCTCGATAAATAAATTGAATAAAACTGCCACTACCTCATTTAACCCCTATTCATTGACTTTTATGGTACAACTAGCGGCCCGACAGACGCTGTCCTGTACACACGTCTTAAACCCGAAAACTTCGAACTTTTTTGAATGTTGATGAAAATTGATATACTTGATACCGTAATAAAGAAAATTTTTTATACAAAAAGTTATTACAATACCTGACGTCATCACATGCACAGTTACCACAATTGGATCTATCGATTGCGTGTGAGTAAGTTGAATAGAGTAGAAACTATTCTGAAAAGAAACTTAAACTTGTTTTAATTAAATGATAAAAAAGATAAAACTCGAGCTATTTTCATAATAGATATATTTTTATAATGCACAATAAATAAATTTATCGTAATGCCATTGAATGTACAATATTTTTGGTTAATACTTGAGGGGTATAAACAAACAAATGCGATGGTTTGCCTACCCTCGGACACGCAAAATAAAATTGACCGTAAAATAAACAAAATCCCCCCCCCCCTCTTCTTTCTTTTTTCTTGCCGCGCTTTAGCGGAATAAACAATATACAGGGGTAAAACAATTTTGCGTTTTAAGGTTTCTATTTAACATCTTTTTAACTAATAGCTATATCGAACCGAATTGGGAATCTAAACCATTCACGAATCCACTTGAACCCACACAAAAAATGATATCAAAATCGGTCCAGGCGTTTAGGAGTTTAGTCACACACACGCACAGAAGTATTATATATTTAAAGATTTATGCCTTTTGCTGAGATGCAGTTAACTGATGAATCCAATCATTTTTTTTTAAAAAAAGGAATGTTCCTTCGGTATATATATATTCTCCGTTTTCACAATGCCAAATCAAAACAATTGCACACCCCTGCAAAAAAGGGATTTAGATCAGTATTAACTTGAATTGGCTAGGAATATAATAATAAGTTGGGTCAATCGACAGAATGTCTCGTTATTGAACATTAAATAATGGACAAAGTGTATGTTTTTAGAGTTATCACAGGAAATATAATAGAGAACGGTATATTCAAGCTTTGAACACTTTCATGTATATAAGGGGGAAGTTTACTATTCTGTATTTTCACATGACTACGCACATTTCTTCATGGTGTTGACATTTTGATTCTGAGGAGTACACAACATCTATGCATATTGCGATTTGAATGAAAAATAATTTCACTTTTCTTGCAATGCGGCAATCGATATTCTGGAAGTATATCACGGAACTCTCGCCGATTTCAACGTGCTAAATGTTTAACTGAGGTTTTAATGTCAGTGAAGGTAAACTTTGCGCGGAGCAAACATTTTCCCTTTAGATTTCTTGACGTGTTTAAACTTTAATTTTATAATCGACTTCGTACTGTCGGCGTTGCTGCTAGTGAAGAAACACACTTCGAGGTGTGTTTTTTTTTTGTAATACTAAGTTCGTAAATCAGCGAAAAAGGAGTATTCGGCTGTCAAATATGTGTCGAAAGAGGAAAGTTCATTTAAAATGTTAGACAGAATAAGAGAGTTCCCTCTCCCTATTTATTTACGTTTCGTTCAGAGAAAAAAAACCCGATTCAACCGAAGAATTTTATTGAGTACCAAATGAATTCTTTTTATTTATTATCATTTTACTAAGCACATTTGGAATCTGATTTTGGCTGTCCCTTCATAAAATATTTCACTGTGTTACAAAGTTTAATACGTGCTATAAAAGAATGTTACTGATTTGTGTTTGTCAGTAGCAATCGTGTGGGTTCATGAAACTCCTGTACAAGGCGGATGATACCTCATAGTACAATGCGAAACAAAGAACCAGAGACAAAAAAAAAAAAAAAATTTGGTTTCAAAAATTAAATACTTATTTTTTATTAAATTAGGAGAAATGTTTTTCAAAGATTTTACTAATTATTTTTTAAAAAAATCCGATGTTATACCACGTGATCCATAAATTAAGGATGATGCAAGTTCAGGCAAAGAAAGAAGCGAAACAAATGTGACTTATTTGTATAAAGCCGTTTTATTAAACAAAAGGTAAAGAGCAAAAAAGATGTTATTTGTTTAATATCATTAATAAAAATTGCGGTTTTCGCTTCCTGGATCAAATTACAAAAACTATTTACAAACACTAATATTACATGTTTGGTATGATAGTTAATACATAGTATGTCTCCCAGATGATGCAATATAGTCCGTACAAAGCCTAGGCATGCTGTTAAATTATCGATATGTGATCTTCGGTAATATAACACCACTCATCAAGCCATGCTCTCCGAAGTTCCGGCAGACATGTAGGAAGCGGTTGACACACTGAAACTCGTCGGCCAAGCATGTCCCACACATGTTCTACTGAATTCAAGTCCGTTGAGAATGCTGTACAGTCCGTACGAGGGATATCCTCCAATTGAAGACATTTATTTGCGATGTTTGCGCGGTGAGGACGGGCAATGTCATCCATAAACACAAATTCTGCGCTCATGGCACCCCGAAACAAACTTACATGTTGTTTCAGAATGACGTCCCTATAGATTTGGCCAGCCATGGTTCCAGTCTGAACATGCAGGTCAAGTCAGAAACCCAGAATAATCACCCCCCCTCCCCCAACGAGCAATCCTGCGCCACCGAAACGGTGACGTTCAGTAATTTTCTCTTGGTGTTAACGGGTACCTAATGCTCTCCACATGAAATTCCGATGAGAATCAGACTGCAAGATAAATCCGAACTCGTCGGAAAACATCACTGAAGCTCACTGTTGCGGTGGCTCCTTACTCTATGCTAACCTCAGGTGACAGCGGGTTGGAATACATCTGACATATCTACGAACTTATAGACCAATCTGCCCTAAGTGTCTGTACATGGTCTGACTTGAAACTGTCACACCAGTGGTTGAAGAGAGCTGATGAGACAGGTCTGATGCTGTGCTCGTATGTTTCTTTTGACAGTAACTGCAAAATACTGGTTCTCATTCGGCATTGTAACGTCTACTCACATTACCATCATTCTGGAATCGTTGTTAAAGCCTGGAGATAACACTCAGGGCAATTCCAAGCTACTCGGATACTTCCAGTTGGGTACGTCCACATTCCAGACGCCGATAATTCTACCCCATAAAAAAATCCTCCATATGTGTCCATTATGTCATAAGTATGCGGTTATTGCACTGAAAGGCTTATAAAGCATTTGCGAGAAATTTTACTCTTTGGCTGTATTCCTTATATACCTCCCACTTACACTCTCGTCATTGTGACATACTATCGGTGTCATCTGGTGGTTTCTTGCAATTTACATATGATTCTTAAAGATGTGTTTAGTCATTTTATGCGTGATGTATATATATTTCAGAGTTCGATTTCCGCGTGACTCTGAACTATCCTTAATTTATGGACATGAGTATTTCCATGCCGTATTGTGGCCAACGTTGTTTCCGTCAAGGATCCAAGTGCTGGACCAATAAAGATTCGCCGTGTTGATGCACGTTAAATCTGTCGAGGCTCATAATTCTTACTTGATTTTATTTGATTGTTATTAAAGCCACACACTCTCAAGCATTGGCGATGGACCTCCTAAATTTGGTCATCGGACAAGTGACGAAGACGACAGTGAAACGCCAACTCACAGTGTCGTCCTTGTTATTTACCAGGAATTAAACCAAGAGTTCATTTCTAGACCATCTAACAGTCCATCATACCCTTATTAATCTTCAGTATGGTATTTGGATGGAATCAAGATTCGAACATTACCAAACGCAAATGTCGGATCTTAATAATCAAGAGTTTTCATGATCGGTGTTAAATTACGTTAAAGATAAAAACTAAATAAATCAGAAAGTTTAGTTTTTAGATTTTATCTGAAAAGAAGTATTCTTCGTACTTAGAAAGTGTTTTTTTTTTTTACACTCGAGAAAGGAATTTTGATCTAGTAGTGATTTATCTCACTTTTTCCCAAGTTTTATATTTTGGTATAATATAAGAAAGATGTATTTTTTGAAAAAAAATTTAATTTCAATATTTTTTTATAGTTAAAATTTTTATTAACCATAAGATGAAAATTTTCTTACAAAATAAGAGATGTACTATGATAAAATAAAATTTATTATAAATAAAATTTATAACTGAGGGTTATGCTACTAAATTTTGCGAATAAATGATTTTTTGTTTTAATCGTATAAATATTTGGTATTCAGAAGAAAATCTAGTCAATTTCTAAGTCATCGAAGATATGCGTCTGATTATATTTTCCAATCGAACAAAATTAATTTACATCTCACCAACAGTGTAAGAAATATCCTCAACTTAAAAAACTATATTGAAAAGTTAATTATTACGGTAAAAATTCATCTTCAATATTTTAAACCATTTACTTAAGTTCCAATAGAGTTGATTCATCACCAAAGGGGGCGCAGCGATCGTTTGCCGATTATAACGTGATTATCAAGTAAACAATAACGGCTAATCGTATTACACTTTATTTACGTAGATATATTTCTTTATATCTGCAAAATTAAAATTATTTGAATTCAAAATATTCAGAAAATATTTCAGACTATTTTTAAAACTTTAAATATCGTCGCCGTATTTGATAAAAACAAATACTGAAAATGAAATAATGGTACTTACATATTATCGCAACCTATTGGCGACATTATATGAAACAAAGTACATGATTGCCAATTCAGTGCATCCGACACATGCGAAATCGGAGTTGCCAACCTGACGAGTTATTCTGAACGTTGGCGATTACTGCGATAGTATGTTAGTACCGAAATAATTAAAAAGTACTCACATTTTTCAGTCAAAATGTCTTTTGGAACATCTTTTAATTTTTGTGACACTGAAGATTTTTTCTCTGCAAAATTCTTTGGGTAGATTGGGGCTCGAATAAACAGAATTTTGTATTAATTAAATTTGGTTTTAATGTCCTTCTGTTGGTGGAAGGCTGATCCTCAAATCATGTTTCATCAAAATGATCGGAGCATACTGATGAATAGTTAGATAGTTTGAAGTTTGTTCGACCTAAGTTTTGTATCCATTTTTTTTAATAAATGTGGATATTGTGTGGAAAAGGAAAAACACTTTTCATCTTACAATCATTATGGCAATTTAATACGCTACGCTATTACATTTTATTATATGATAGTAGATGCAAATCTGAAACTGACACCAAAATACTCAATCGAATGAAACACGTGGCTAATTGTTTAGATTCCTATCATGTGATTATGACGTCAGATGAATCGAGTCCATTTAAAAAACATCAGAAGTAAAATAAGTTGAGAGTTTACGTGAAAAAAAAAACTGATTTTAGAGAGAAATTAATTTTCTTGAGTTTAAATTCCAATTTTCTACTTAAGAAACGAGACATTTTCATGATCAAAATTCCAAGTACGGGAGCTCTGTCAACGCCCTTTATATACCAAGATCCCAGGGCCTCCAGACGTTACTTATTTTCTAACAAATAAAATATATGGGATAAGGTAGTACGAGTATAAACTTTGAGTGCGTGTATACCTGCTACTTTGTCCCGACGGCCAATTTTCAAGTAACAGGTGTTAAAGGTCGGAAAAACAGTACTAACTTTTCTCAAATTCTAAAGGTTGATTTTTACATATGTTTTAAAATGCATCCTTAAAAATTCATAATCAGTACTGCCAGACGCGTTCCATCAGCAGTAACTTTTAACAGACGCTTAAAAGCTTCCAAAAAAGTCATGAAACTTTTCTTATTTTCTAAAGCTTGATATTTATACTTGATACTCTCTCTCTCTCTCTCGGTGAACTATTTCAATATTTGTTGTAAGCTGCCAGACCAATTGGATGGCCAAACATCCCCCAGACACACCTAAAGGGTCGCTATGCATATGAACGCAGGTGATAGTTAGATAGTTTTATAACAAATTATATTATAAAATATTCTTATTAATAGTCCAATGGAAGACTTCAGTACTAATTAAGTAATATTTTCACGCTTAATTATAGCAATAAGTATTGCATAATAAAATACAGGTACATTTGAATTCGTAATGCTAATTATGAATAAACCTTTGCTGACTTATGAAGAATGTGTTTTATTGGCAATATTCAGAAAATTTATGGTTTCAAACAGCAATCAATTTTATAAAATAATACTTTTTTGGCATCTAGTAAGAAGCAAAGGAATACAAATTTTACTATTGGAAAATTTCAAAATAATTCATGTAAACAATAATCATTATTATTCTGAGTAAATTATCCGTAATTTTGTAAAAAAATTTTCCAATCATCATCATTGAAGTTTAGTATCTACTTTAGTTCTCAATATCAACATCAATCCGATGTTGATGTTGAATATCTTTAATATCTTCAGCAATTTTGTGGAATCTTCTTCTGTAAAATAAATATAATTAAAAATAAAATAGTTTTACAAGTTTATGATAATAATTCAAAAGGAAAGTAGAATACTTGATTCATCTTGAAGTGATTCACCAAGAAAGGCTGGTAACTGGCCCCCATCAAATCTTGAAATATGTGTGCTTATCTTCCAATATCCACCCATTATTTTCCGGACTAAAAATACTACGTCCCTTCATATGAGCATTACTTCAGAGGCTAGTGATGTAATTAGCTCGTCGCAACTTTTGCAAAAGCTCACTCTTGCACGTTGGTAAGTTGCTCGCATCAAAGTTTTTAACATTCTTTCGATTGAACTCTTCATTGACGTCAGAAACTAATAAGTGTTGATGAATAGTTGAAGTCTGACAGCATCTGCGTCAATAATTCCGAAAACATTATAAACTTCACAAATAAATTTCTGTATTTTGTTAAACACATTTTTCTCTAGTTCTACGTCTCTGAATAAATCTGGATCACCGAATTTCATATATGCTTCCTGGTACTCTTCATTTTTCTTCAGTATACTGAATGACTTTTGCTTGTCTTTTTTTAAAAAAAAGCAAGATTGTAATCACATCCACAGTGATTACATGAAATCCTGGCAAACAATGGCTTAAAGAATGTCCTAATTGTTCGCGCGCGCAAACCTTAGTGATAACAATATATCTTACTTTATGTACAATACCAGTTAATATCCACACATGGTAATCATTATTTTTTAAATGCTGCATATTGCCCATCATGATTGCTGCAGTATCAGAACATCAAATATATAACGAAATTAATTTGAGCATCAATATTGTAAATATGATGAATAATTTTAGTGTAAACTTCCTCATGATCAGTGCTCGTTAGATTTTCATCATTATTAGATACAACTATATTGTTAGTGACAGTAAAAGAGTAACATTTCTTGTGTAATTAACGACAATATTTTTGCTGTTCATAAATGGTACCATCTCTTCAGTAGACCAGTGTAGTATAAAAAAATCAAAAAGAGCTTGTTTGAACCGTATATTTTTTAATTTTTTTGGCGAAATCAGACGGTTGAACTTGATCAGGTCTAGTGATATTAAACCCCAATGGTGTCGATTCATGTCGGAGAGATCTTTCATAATCTTTTATAGACGGAGAAAAGGATTGATCGAAAATAATATCAAATATTTTAGTATTTAATTGTGTCACCATATGTAATTTTTTTTTTTTTTTTGAAATACTGCTTAACGTTTTGGGGACATTTTTCATTGTGTGAAATAGAAAAAATCCATCAATTACTACCATATCTATATAGGATGGTGGATTATGTTCGACATCTTTTCCAAAAATTTTGTTAAAATAGATTTTTTTGAGTCTTACAAATTCTACCATGAAAATGGCACAATGGCACATGTAAAAATTTTTGCCATATCGACTTTGTGATCGATAGAAGTACCGAGAATACGCATGTTTTTTATTTTAATAAATATTTTTTTAAATATATGTGTACATTTTATTTTTTATTTTTGTTGAAGAAATAAATATATTTTATGCAGTTTATTTTTACGTTAAGAAATATCTTTAAATGATGCAAAATTAAAATATAATAAGACTGTAAATATCTGCATTACTGACCTCTTTACTTTACATGCTTTATAGCGGAAATCGAATTGCTTCAAAAATGTCCTATTGTGTGGCACGCTGAATCCTATAGGCAGATTGGTTTGGCACGCAACAACTCTTAAAAGGTTGCGAACCCCTGCTTTAGACTAAACACGAAGACGTACACACATAAAGAGTAGGGGGAGAATGGACGAGTGTATCTCTCACACTCAAGTGGACGAATAATGACATTGCATTCATACGCATAGCGACCCTTTAGGTGTGTCTGGGGGATGTTTGGCCCATCCAATTGGTCTGGCAGCTTACAACAAATATTGAAATAGTTCCCTGAGAGAGAGTATCATGTATAAATATGACGCTTTAGAAAATAAGAAAAATTGCATGACTTTTTTGGAAGCTTTTAAGCGTCTGTTAAAAGTTACTGCCGATGGAACATGTCTGGCAGTACTGATTATGAATTTTTAACGATGTGTTTTAAAACATACGTACAAATCAACCTTTAGAATTTGAGAAAAGTTAGTACTGTTTTTACCGACCTTTAACACCTGTTACCTGTAAATTGGCCGTCGGCACAAGCTAGCAGGTTTGCACGCAATCAAAGTTTATACTAGCACTTCCTTATCCTATATATTGTACTTGTTAGAAAATAAGTAACGTCTGGGATCTTGGACTGTTATTTGTTTACATTTACTCTCTTGACGAAACCTCGTCAACAACAGCAAAAAAGCAAACTTCTGTGTTTTCAACTTTACTCTTTGCAGTACCTAATACACTAAGACACTTCAGTTAAGGTCAAAATCATTACAAATTTTTTTAAAACAAAGTGACCTTAACGATGAATCATTTATATGCTATGACAGAAACTACAGACAAATTGTCAAATAATAACCCAGATATTGGAAATCAGTCATGATCATGTCTAATATGAGAATCGTTTCACCAATTACTCTTATTAAATGAAGTAAATCAAAGTATTTAATTATTTTCTCATTCGTCTTTCGATACTTGACCCGATAGTCTTAGCAGTGCTTGACTACGGGTCAAGGGTTAGGGACAGAGCGGTCATAAAGTACGTGAGAGGAAACGGCGTTTGCCTTGTGAGTTGTAAACTACGACCGGTTCAGTTTAAAGCCAGTTAATTTTTAAAAATTAAAAGATACTGACCTTTTTTTCTCGAAGTCCATATTGATCTTGTCCATCTTTGCAATAAAATTTGGGAGATGCAGCGAGTGAAGGATCATGGAATTCGTCGATCTTCAAATCTAGCTGAAGAGAAGCTTGACATCTTTGGTAAACAACGCGAAACGTTCCTCCATCCCATAAAATCTAGCTGAATGCTTAAATTCCAATTTTAATGAGAACTGTGTTGCGCAATGGAGCCATCTCCACATTAAATGGATTGTTTGATTGATTATTTTTTAATTATTCTTTTTGATTATTTTTTAATTATTCTTTCTGAGGATTTTGTCTGATTCAAAGTTACATGAGTGACTCCGGTAGTCTAGTGGTTAGGTTCACGAACTCGCGGCCTGGAGTGTCGAGGGTTTGAGTCCTGATATCACTGAAGATACACCGTGTAGAGGGGGCAGATACACGTTAAATATGTTGAGGTTCAATGTTCTCCCGTTAGCGTGGGGAGGTCGGAGAATGGTGTGCCAGCTTAGGTGTCGTTTTGGCCATTTGACCAAGGTTTAAAATGACCAGGTCCATCGCAGATAATCCTCGTGTTGATTTACACTGCAACGTAACACGTGGGCTGTTGGCGACGGACTTCATAAATCTGAACCTCGGTCAAGTCACGAGGATGATACTTGAGATCCTACCTGAACTTCCTCACCACATCAAAGCGATGACTTTAAGCTTCGACAGATTTAACATGCATCATCTCCTCTACATGGCAAGTGTCCTGAGTGACTTGGCCAAATAACGCTAGAGAAGAGTTCATGACCATGACCATTCGGCTACCGTGACTCCATACTGAGCGAAACTGAACCTCGTTCAAATACGATTGGGGTGTGAAAATTAGCCGAGGTATCAACTCGGGTCTTGTTCTCGTCCTTAGGCAGATTACGAGATTCGTAGTGCAGAATTCTGGTGTTGCTTTACGACATCTTTAATCCAAAAAGCCTATCTGCTCCTGTCCCTTAAAACATTTCTAATGTTTTATCTCCACTTATAAAAGTTTAAAACATTTAGAAAAGCGTGTAAAGATTTTCTACTTTGGAAGACTGGAACTTCATCACTTCGTCTCTTCCATTAATCGTGGTCACACACATGAGATTTCTTACCAAATCTTCAACACTTATAGAGAAGCTATTAGACGTGTTAAGAGTGGCAAGAGCCCTAACTCGGATAATTTCCACCCCGATTTCTTGAAATACATTGGCTAAAACGCACTCTCTGTATTATTGAAATTCTACAACTACAGTTAAAACACTCGTGTTCCAGCGATTTGGAAAAAGGCGATCTTTCTCTCTTTGTTCCTAAAAATTAATAAGCCCTCAGATAATTTTAATAGTTATCGATCCATTTCCTTAACTAGCGTCTGATCTAAGGTCATGAAAAGAAGGGTTACGTCTAGTCTAAACTGGTTTCTCGAGTCTAATAACCTCACATCCCCAACTCAGGCCTGTTATAGAAAATGGATGTCTAAAAACCGACAGTTTACTTTGCTGAAACAGTCCACAAAGAGCAGAGATCTTTCTCTCGATCAGAGATGCTCTGTTCTAGCTGTGATTGTGAACTTTGAGGCTGTGTTTGATAAAGTTTGACGACTCAAATGCATCCAGAAATTACAAAACTTGGGTGTGTGCAGTAATATGCTTTTTTTGGATCAGGAATTTTCTTTCACAACGTTTCTGAGCCACTCATTTTAGGGATTCTGTGTCCAACTTTAAACAAAGTGAAACTGGCTTACCCCAGGGCACGGTGAAGAGTTCCATTTTATTAAACATCTTGACTTACCGGGTATCTTGACCTCTGATGGACTAACTAATGCTGCTCTTTTTGCAGACGACCTTGCTTTTTGGCGCTGTACATCTATAGAAGAACATTCCAAACTAAATACTGTCCTGAATAAGTCTCTTGAGAGGCTGGAGTGAGTGAGTGAATACTAACGTCGCACTGTTCAGATACACTAGGGATTTTGGCGACGGACTTCGTCATTTTGAACCATGGTCAAGTGACATGGACGACAGCTGAGCTGGCACCCCCTCTCCTAACTACCACAGCACACCAACGGTAAGACGTTTGAGCTCTCGACAGATTTAACGAGCATCTTTGCCCTATACGGCGGGTCTTTAGTGGTAGTGGGCTCGAACTCGTGACAATTCCAGCCACGATCCGATACTTTGACCACTCGGTTACTGCGGCCGTCTGGAGGTTGGAGAATAATATGACTATAAGCCTAGGGAAGGCTACTAGTCAGTATTTTACATTAAACAGGCAGCCGTTCACTTCTAACCTTGCTTATAGAAGTTCTCGCTTGCAGCCTAATGATACTTCAATTTATCTGGGCTGCACCTTTGATAACAAATTGAAGTAGACCAAACATGGTAAACACATCGTCTCAAAAGCTAGGAAGAGACTCCCCATTCTCAAGAAACTTGCTGGAAAATGGGGATGTGGGAGAGCTACCTTAACATTTCCTACAATACCTGTGTCTAGTCGGTTTTAAATTATTGCAAAGAAGTGCTGATCTCTGCCTCGGATAGAGTCTAGAGAATGCTTGATGTTTTCAAAAACCAGTCTTTACGATTGATCCCTAGAGGTGTTAAAACTACTCCCGTGATTGTTGTGCATTTACTCTGTGACCTGGTTCGGAGGAATGAAGCTATTCTGTGTGCCCAATAGACTTATTAAGCTCCCAAATATTTCCTTCTGGTATGATGACTTTGACAGAGCACGTAATCTAGAGACTCAGAAGGGCTTCATTCCCCTTCCTTGTTGTAATGCCAATACAATATGATTAACAACAAGGCCTATGAACTATTATCTCACACAAATCCACAAGAGTTAATGGTTCTCGATGTTAGATTGGACTTGACTTTGGATGTGAAGAAAAACTACCTTTTTCCAACTGCTCTTCGCGCCATCACATTGTTAAGCATTAACATCCTCCTGATGAGTGGCTTCATATTTATACTTATGCTTCCCTTTCGGACTTGACCCAGGGCGCTAGTGTTTTCTGTAGCCTATTTTTCTTTGTTTACATGTTGGCTCTCAAACGACCCACTATGATGGTGAAGTCGAGGCCATCCATTTAGCTCTTCTGCAGCTTTCTGCCCTTCTTAAAAAGCTTTATCGGATTCAAGTTCTACCCTTCAGGCCTTGGCAAGTAACATAGTTCTCGAGTTAGGAACTGATCAGAATTCAGACAAGGGTTACTTTCCAGTGGATGTCATCCCATTGTGTTGGGGAAATGAGATGGCGGACCTCTTGGCAAAAAGAGGCACGAATAGTCTCCAAAGGTCTTCCAAAGACCTACCTCCTCACTCTGCTAAACTCGAAATTAATGGGATATATAGTGCAGCTACCAGTATTACTAAAAATAAAACTTAGAGAATGGTATTGAAACCTGAGTCTCGAACTCTTTCCTCTTGCTACTGCTGTGGCTGAGTTTAGACTGGACATGACTGCCTTTGATCTCATTTGTTTCGTTTTAATTCAACTGTCTGACCTTTATGTGTTTTGAGTGATTCTGGACAAGGGATGAACGCTGCTCATTTGTGGACATGCACTCTGCACTTAAGAATTTGGATTGTGTTTTTAAAAGGCATTGAAGAGCTTGTTGCCTAATGACCGGAGGGTCAATGGCCAGGCACACTTTTTTGCAATATCTCGGCAACAATTTTAGCTATTTGTGAAGGTTAAAATCTTGGATTGGTTTCTACACAGCGTATTACAAATCAAAATTCTCGAAGGGACACTGTAGATAGGTGACAGGATCTTTGCTTGTACATTAAAATTTTAGTTTATTTGTAGTTTATGAACACTTTTTTTTGAATCAGTGAATGTCTCCCATAAACAGTTTCAGTCAATTGATTAAAAAGATTTTCCCCCTTTTTTAAAAAATCTAAGAGTCTTTTTTTTCTAATACATTGATCTCTTTTCTGTCATCTGCCATGGACTCACACAAGCATTTAAACCTCAAATACTGAATAAATCATTATAGAAGCTTATAATTACTTAAAAATACGACTTGGTACATCAATCTCATAATAAAAGGTCTTTAAAAACTTTATTTTGTAAGTGTACGCAGACTTTTGGGGGGGGGGGGTAGTTGGTGATTATTTGGAGGTCATTCTTGTTTTTTCTTGTTGAGATGGATTTTGTTGCTGTAAAGATAAGGAAATTTTGAATAAGACTTCCTAATAAGGAAATTTAATTTTGAAGAATCTCTGAGTGGTATGTTGATTTTCTGAAGCGAGATTTTAATAGTAATTACAGCATAAACACGTAAAAGAGATTATTGCCTGTACGCAGAATTTCAGTGACAATTGTATATATATATACACGCACAAGCTAAATTTTCGGTTATTCGTTTTTGCTTAGGCTAAGTTAAACATATTTATGAAAAATTAGCCAAAGTCACACAAATGTATTATTCCAAATATGAAATAGAATAGGTATATGTTTCACACAGTCGACTTTTTAATTGAAAATACGGCAAAACTAAACACCACAATTGATTTGATTTTTTTTTAAAGAAGATATTTATGTATGAATATGAATTAAGAAAATGTGTGCATGTGGAACAGTTTATAAAATCTTTTTCTTCTTCTGTGGTTTCCATAGTAATAGACACATCAAGATGAAAAGCATTTAAGCAAACAGATTTCAGGATTTTTTTGTTAAATTAAGAGTTTTAATTTTCATTCCCCTTTTTATCATTGTAAAAGTTTCCTAAATGTGTAATATATTACACTTTTTGTAATCTCATATTTTAATGTGGTTTATTTCATCCGCAAAAAAAAGTTTTAGTTAAAGTTTTATGTTAATGATAAACACAAAAAGAGGCCTCCGGGATTTCTGGAGATGATTCTGAGCCAAAGGAAATCAGAGCTACAACGTGAAAGGAATTCTTGATCCATTATTTTTTATCTATTTTTATTTATTTATTGTACAGGAATTGACTTGAAAATTAAAGACACCTAAATTCTGGAATTATTCCATTCATAAAAGGAATCATTTGTTTTTATATCCACCATCAGTGTATTTTCAAAACAATATTTGATAGTTAGAACTTTTTTTTATTGCTATACATTTTAAAAACTGTGCATTAATGTAGCTCATAATTTAGAATGATGTTTCGAAGGCTGATGAACAACGCCAGCCACAGGAGTTGTTTCTTTAAACCCTGACATCGCGTTGTATTTGTGTTCGTTAAAATCAGCCGCTTAGAAGGGCTGATGTACACGTTAGTTTGGTAGTCCTCTCTCGTTGACGCCGTGGGGCAATTTGAAGAATGGGGTGCCAGCTCATGACTTGTTTTTCCGCACTTTGGGTAATTCCTTCCTTATTCTTTGATGGAATTTTGCAAGAACAGGAAGGCAGCAATATAAGGTATAAAAGAAAGTTCTGTCGTTTTCGAACACATGCATTCTTATGCATTGTCGATCCGTAGCAAGAGAATTCAGATCCGATTGAAAATGGTTTAAACTAGGGGTATTCAACCTTTTTTTTTCTGCCGGGCAGCATACATATGTCAGCTATTTCAATTTTTTTTTCTTTGAAATACTTCAAGACCAAGATAACATAGAAAATTTAAAATGTGAAAAATTAAGCAAAATATTAAAAAACTCCTATTGCGCTTTTTAAAAAAAATTTTTCACTGGATTTTTCTAAGTTGGAAGCATTTAAGACTCACTCCTTCACAATTTCTGCATCAGTATACGGTTTCATATGATTACCAATAACATAACAAATTTCATAAGATGCCTTTGTTACCGCTGTGACATTAACAATAACAACACTTTTTTTTTATTGTTGTAAAGATTATTCAAGAAAGCCTATTTATCACCTTTTGAAAGAGATCTTTGAGGAAAAGTGTCATTGAAAGTGATTCCTGTTTATTGGTATTTTTTTAAATTCAACACTTTCGTGAAAAATCAAACAATTACTGATCCATGCTTGTTTTTCACTACAAAATAGCCACCTCCCCTTTCGTCTTGAAACAACCTATTTTCTTCGAATATTTTTCCCTGGCAAGATATGAAAGATACTTAAAAATAAGTTCCACTCATAAAATGGTCTCTTTTATCACTAATCATGGAAAAAATATCAATTCTCACTCATACGACATCCACAGCAAAAAGCAAATTGATATATTTGATTTCTTAACAAAGATTTTACTACCAAATTTTCATAAGTAAATGAATTTCTCAGAGCAGTGGACGATGACCGGGCCACTTAAAAAGGCCCGCGAGCCACAGCTTGAGTATCGCTGGTTTAAAGAGATTAGTGCACTATTGATGATTTATACTTATTTTTTCTCTTCGTATTCATTTTTTTAAACTTATAAACTGTCAACATGAGTGAAGGAAAAGTTCCCTTTCGACTTTCGTGTTGTTTGAATTTCGAAAAGGGAATAACGCGATGAAGACTGAAAAAACTTGTGTGATGTGTTTGGAAAGGAAGCAGTAACATCTCAAACATACAAAAGATGGCTTGAGAAATTTGGCTGTAGTGAGTTTTCTTTGAAAGATGAGCCTAAATTAGGAAGGCCATCAGATGTCAGGGACAAAGTGCAACGCTGTATGATCAAGAGAAATACCGCGTTAACTTCAACAGAAATGAGCTTCAAGCTTGAAATTCATCAGACATTGACATTAAAAGGCTTGATTTTGTGTCCGAACTCTCTGTTTGGATGCCACACGAATTACGCGAAAGAAAATTGAATGGACAGTATCTCAATATGTTCTTCAAATATGGGTCGTCATAAAAAGGAGTCACTTGGTGACTGGAGATGTAAAGTGGACAGTCAACAAACGCGTGGTCAGATGTTTACATAGGAAAGACACCACCGCCCCCATCCAAAGCTGGCGTGCATCAAAAGAAGGTTATGTTGTGTTGCTGTAAGACAGCAAGGGTAGAGTGCATAGGAGTGGCCAAAAGAAAATAAAAAGGCCGTTACTGTTAGTTTTGAATAAAGAAATTCAACTTACGCGTCCCTCTTTGGTCAACAGAAAAGGTCTGATTCGTCATCACGACAACGCTAGACACGCCGCGGAAGCCTAGGGGTCAAGGTCACAGATTCATGGCTAGCGTGTCATGGATGCCGCTAGACCCGCCGTGTTGATGGGGCTGCTCGCTTTTTATCTATCGAGATTCAAACGTTCTCCCATTGGAGTGGTGTGGAAGTTAGGAGAGGGGGTGCCAACTCAGGTGTCGTTCTCGTTACTTTAATATTCAAACTGACGAGGTCCGTCACCAAAATCCCTCAAGTAGCTGAATATCACTCACTCAACTGTATTGAAAAACATTCGAATAGCACTCGCTTTTTGATTTAAACAGAACGTATCTAAATTCATGAAAAGAAACATACTAGCCGAATTCCAAGTCTGTAAGTCTAACTGTTTGAAAAAGGATTTTGTTTTATCTATCGCGCAACCCCACTTGTGAATCAATGAATGAAACACCCTTTCTTATAGTGGATTACTGCTCATTAAAAAGAGTATTACAGCCAAATTTCAAGACTAGTAATTTTACAAAGGAGGTACGGTAGTTTGGAAAGGGAGCTCAAGTGTTATCCTCGTCACTTGTCCGAGGTTCGTCGCCAAACCCCTCGTGTTGCTTTGTGTGTGACGTTAATGAAGTCGCGCGGACTCCTTCACTAGCCCAATTCTAACACTTCACTTCGATGCCATTTGAGGGATTTCTAAAGATATGTTCTCAAACAATCTTTCTAAATCCTTTAAGATATGTTGGTGCATCTTAATTTATTGGAATTTTTGTGACTTGAAAACCCAATTTGTCACCAAAGTTATTTATCTCTAGTCACTTACTATAGATGTTTTCTTTTATTTGCCTTCAAATCATATTTCCGATCACAGTATTGTTAAGCGTAAAAAGAGAATATAGTACCCAAATTTTTCTCAACAACGCATTTCCTTTACATTTTTAATATCGTTCTTTTCTTAAATTTCATTAAAAAAAAAAAAAAAAACTTTTTCGTTGCATTTGTTTTGAGGTAGGTCAAAACATATTTCACGTTACAGATTTCTGTAAAAATCTGGAAAAGCTTTCATGCTACAAAAAGTGTGAATTTTTTAAAAAAATTCATCTATCCTTTTCATTTAAATGCAGCATTTTTTTTAGAGATCTTT
>BMAV01013205.1:342887-368854 GCA_019973955.1 Trichonephila inaurata madagascariensis
TTTTTTTTTTTTTTTTGTGAAAGATCGTGTCAATTCCAAACGACTTTTAAAAAAATGGTTGATTTTAAGTTGAATATGTTAATTTTCTTTTTGTAAGATAATTCTTGTAACAATACTGCAATTTTAATTCGAATATGCAATTGACTTTCGACTGAAGAAGATACGGAATTGAAAATGCTGAAATTTTTAACTTTCACTCGTGATATTTAATATGAATAATTTTTGTTATATCATGCACCTGCTTTGGGATATTTATTATTACTTCCGTCATTAATTAAGTTCACCAATTTTTAAACATCTATTGTCAAATGTGCCTCAAATTTTAAAATTTATGATTTTTTTCTACTTATATCTAAACATTAAGATCTTGACAAAAAGATTTTCAATCGAATCATTAGTAGGAAAGAAAAGAAAATGTAATTTTTTTTTCAACATTTTTTAAGTTAGTACTGCACGATATACATACGTATACGTAATACAAATATACAAAGCAAAAATTATAATATAAATAATATAGAAAACATAAAGGGTAAGAGAAGGAAGAAAGAATAAACATTACTCCAGCATTCTTACAAATACATAAAAAAATTATAAAATTATCCAATACATGTGCACCATTCAGATCCAAAAACGGAAAAAAAAAGACAAGAAACATTTAAAAATAAAAATTTTTAAAAATAAACAATATTTAAAAAATTTTATTAGCAATAATATCTCGCAGTCCTCAGCTATAATTAAATGAGTAAGTCGATATTACAATTGACAGCTCACTCTCGTAACTTAAGTCCTACTTTGAATCTCGGCAGATTTAACCTCAACCCTCCACGTGGTGGCAGTAGGCTCGAACTCATGACCTGCCAGTCGCGAGTCCGTGATCATTACCATTAAATAAATGCGGCCTAAGGGAGAACTTTGAGTCTCGATAGATTTGATGGACATGAGTCTAGCTATAGGACGGGACTTGAAAAGAAATCCAAATGTGCCAATCATTGGATAACGAGTCCTATCAGATTACAGTGGCTTCCTACAAGATATATATTTCGAGGATTAAAGTGATGTACTATTTCAAAAATTGACTTAAGTGTTATGTGGGACGATGAGCCTTATGAAAAATGATGTATCTTCTGACGAGGGATGGCAATCTGAGATCGATTAATTGATTTCTTGGACCAAAAAAATGTATTTTTTAAATCAATATGTAGCACTGAATCGATTCAGGGAATTGATATTTCATCTTAGAAAATCGACATTCCATTTTTTTTTGTTTTGGAAAAAACCATAAAATTATTTACAATTAGTTGAATGTACTATCTTTAAAACCCGTAATATTACGGTGTTGGGAGTTAAAGGTTTAAGTTCTCAAAAACTCACGAGATGCTTGTGGGCATAGTTTCCTTCGTTTCTCTTTAATTCATAATGAAAAAGTTACGTTTGTAATCGTTGACATTTTGTATTTGTTGATATTGCTTCCTTTGTTTATGCCTTAATTGACTGACTGTCGTAATGTACTGTGATTAGTGAAATAAATATTTATTGTTATGTAGTGTTTGTTACGGAACATTAAGTAATTGAGGGTAAGTAAATCGCTGTAAGTATCGTGGTAGCCTTTTTTCGATTTCCGGCAGCATTGCAAGGGATGAGCGGAACCACTTGGATCCCAGTAGACTTGACAGACTGTTGTTTTTAAAATAAGAATTGGGAGCTATATTATCTATTTCCTAATGTAATAAATACATTTAGAAAATATATATCTTCTTTTATTCCTGATACTCTTTGATATGGAAATAAAAATAATTTGTGATTGTCGACTTCTCTGAACTAAAAAATAAGAGATCGTTTATTATGGTATCTCTTTCTTGTTTTTCATAAAATAAATTTATATTTATATTGTAAATGCAGACTTGGGAAAAAATTGATTTTTTAGAAATCGATCTTATAGATCTCAATTTTTTTGTGAATCGATTCATCAGGTTACGATTCGAATCGATCTTCTTCGGAAAGAGCCGCCATCCCTATTTCTGATCCGTAGGTTACGGCTTCGAGACCTGACTGCCGAGAGCTATCTTTTGTATTAATGGCGCTTAAACAAAGAAAGGAACCAGCTCCCTCATGGGGAAGTTAGAAATGGACGATCTTAGCTCGGTTATCCAGAAGAGTGATCAGAAAATTATGTGCTACTAAATTTAATTCATAAAAAAATATTTAAAAAATTTTATTGTTCCATCCTACTGATCTTATAACTATGTACATCTAATAATTCCATACATAAATACATTTAATATCCATATTAATCAGCTACGAAAAGACAAAAATTAATTGTATTCATATCGTCCAACTCAATTCGTATTTTACATTGTGTGCGTGCTCGTTACTTATTAAACCGTTTATCAAGTGTTATTTTGATGTTACTTGTAGCCCCATTATAAATATATTAAAATATAAAAAATATGATAGAACGTTCTTCAAAATTAAAAATAATTATTAATTAAATACGATTATTTAAACAATCTCACACACACATGAAAAAAAATGAAAAAAAAAATACATATTGAGAAAAAAGAGAAAAGGAATATATCTTGTTAAAGAGAAATTTTAACCCATAATCCCAGCATCTAGCTTCAATAAAAAAAAAAAAAAAACTTAAGCGACCTTTTTTATAGAAAAATGAATTTCAAAGTAATCAAATATCATTTTTTGAAGAAGTGAGATTTTTTAGAAGCATAATGGAGAGATAACTCGAACACCCTCTCGTAATTTAATTGATTATTGTTCTAGTATCCATGGCTTGACTGCAGAAATTCTGTCTCCAACAAATCCCTGGTAAAGTGAGTAAGACGTTAATTAAAACAGGACAAAAGAAGAAAAAAAAATCATATTTTTTTTATTCATTTCATTCCGCAATTCATTTTAGCATGAAAGATAATTCAGAACAAACAGCTTCTCTTTTGAGGCTAAAAAATGGAAACCACGCGGTGTATATCTTTTTCCTCTAATGAACAATTTTCGTTCTGAAAAACGTTACCACTCGCATAATCCAATTACCATAATTTGTTTCTCGAAGATGCTTTTAAGAAGAAAATGGCTGTTGTTATTTGGATGAGGTTAAGGTGGTTTGGGGCATTCGAAATTCAAATTGGATTTGCATCATGCTTGAATCGATTTCGTAGACTTAATAGAAACGAGGAGGGAGAAATTGAAGAAAAGATTTTTTTTTAAAATGCTAATACAAAATGCATGTACTTCGCTAATTTTCATGACGCTGTTGACAGAACAGATAGATTTACTCTTAGTAGAAATCAATTCATTTTTTCCCCTTGGAGTGTTTATGCTAGAGGTAAACTTTCTAAGCGAATAAATTCCTATGTATTGTTCTGACAAACATTTTTTATAAATTTTGGGTGTAAAAGAGCATTTTAGAGTTGATTCACGCGTAAAGTTAATATCTAAATACAAGTAAAACTGTCTATACAGGTATTCAGAGGGGTGATAATAAGCCGCATGGGGACGACAAATCACCATAGAAGATGAGGTCGCACACCCCGTTTAGTCGGAGTAATTACCAAAAACTATTCTGAAGGTTTTGACGTGGAGTGGAATAAAAAGGGGCAGTAAGAGATAAGAAATACATTTATTAGACGTATATGTAACGTATGACGAACAATGCATCACACATTGTTTAAAGTTGCGGCCGCTTAGGTCATGGCACAGACGTCGCCAACGGACGAAGAATTCACGGAAGCGTTCAAATAAATCCGATATCCTGGCGATGTCAACTGAAGTATCACGAGATCCACCTTCGTAGCCTCATACATAAGCGATTTCAGGTGGCCACAGAAGAAGAAATTCAAAGAATTGAGGTCAGGGGAGCGTGGAGGCAAAGCAAGAGGTCGTCGAGTCCAATCCATTTCCCAGGATATGCAGCATGGAGGTGATTACCCAGCATTATCGAAAAATGTGCTGGTGCACCATCATGCATGAAACACCTTCTGGTGCGCGGTGGCGTGTACCATGCTGGTTTCTTCAACCCTACCACAGTGCTCCAAATCCCCAGATTCGTTTGACCACTCCCCTTGTGCATCCGATGGCTAGTATTATCGTGTTCTATGTTGATTTGTCATTCCCATGCTGGCCGCTGTTACTCCTCTGAATTTGTCGGTCGAATTCGACAACACCTTGTACATGTAAAGGAGAAAAACGACTCACTAGTCCTTCATCAAGATGTCTCCAGAACTATGAGACTTGTAAACTTGACACTTGATCGGCGTGTTATTTTCATGGGGAAGAGATCCTCCAAAAAATCAAGCTCCAAGGGGCATTATAGATAAATATTTAGAACTTAATACTTTGCTTGGATTTTTTTAAGATACTCAATTCTTTTAAATTATTTTTCGTTTCGATTGTATTAAGAATTTTCCAAATAGAATTTTTTTATTTCAATGATTCCTACTTCTCCAATTTTGCTTGAGAGTTTTTAAATTTTTCGAGTAATATATTTACAAATTTATTTTGTGTGATTATTTTTATTCAAAGATTTCACAAATGAGAAAGTATTTAAAGTGTTTTTTCAAATAAAAATAGCCTTATAAATTTTCTTTTCAGTTCCAAATTAATGATTCCTTAAATACATAATAACTACATTTTGATTTGTCACAAGGAATATTAAAAATGGGGTTAAAAAAAAACTCCGAAAATTGTCTAGTGATTCAAAGATAAATATTTTTCGGGCAAATTTTATACTGAATACAAATTAGAAATTTATTCCAACTTAAATATTGAAAAGGAAAAATAATTTTTTACATTTTAGTGCCAGATTCTCTTAATTATCTTTTTTGAAGATGTCATAGATTTTAGATTTCATTCTATGTGCAACACATTAAAAAAAAAATATTCGTGTGGTGTGGAATTATAAAGAATACGATGTACCCCTGGTTTTGCTGTTCTTTTGCAGCGAGATGTCAAAGGAGAGTTCGAAATGAATCGCAGGTTAAAGAGCCATTTTTTTCATTTAATATTCCTCAGGAAATTAGACACATTGTATTGTGTCCGCAGTACCTGAGTATTTATAGTAGAACTCGAGGTCAGTGGTCATGTGTTCGAGCCCTGAAGAACTTCTTCGTGGAGAAGCTGATGCACGTTAAATCTGTCAAGGCTCAATATCCTCCCGTTGTCTTAGTGTTACAGTTTGTAGACGAGGGTGCAGCTCAAATGTCGTCCGCGTCACAGGCATTCAATATTTAGAAGACATCGATTCAATCAATAAAACAAAAACAAAATCCTCTGAATCGTTTCCCCAAATTCCACACTACTTCAAGCCTTAGTTTTCTGGTTTATTTTGAGTATTAACTCCAGAAATTGAAAATCAGGAAATATTTGGTATCAAAATTAGGAATAGGTCAATATATGTGTAAATTAAAAATATCTACATTTAAAGTGCTAAGAAGTTTTATGTTCGCATGTTTCATACGAATTTACTTTCAGAATAAGGCAAATTTATATGGGAAATTCTTTTTCAACTCCCTGCTTTTTCTAGTGAATACTACTTAGAGTTTTATTGAGCCTTTGAAACTTTCAAAAATAGATGTTAAATTAAGCAAGCATCTAAATTACGATTCCACTAGAAATAAATTCAAGAAATTCCATTTACTTCAGAAAAAAAATTCGTTCAAAAAAATTTCAGGATTTGAAGTTTGTAGTGATAAAGCTATTCAAATGTAAATTTTACAGCTGAGCTGAACGCTAAATAGCTTATAAAAACTGTTTAGAATTTAAAAAAAAACGTTATCTAACATTTTTTTTCTTGCTTAAAAAAATGTTTTCTGTAATCAGTACTAAAAGATGCTCTTCATAAATGTTTTATGCTTCTAAAATGGAAATTCTTTTTTAAAAAAAAATTTTTTTTTAGTCTAAACTTTTTTAGCAATCCTCTATAAAATGCATTTTTAAAAATGCTAGAAATTCTTCAAATGATAAAAAATAATAATAAAGCAAAAAAGGCAAAAATATTCATTTGTTTTAGATTTTATTAGCTTACTTTAAATAAAATCCTTCTATTATACACAGAAACTCAAAACTTGCTGTATTGAGAAATTTAACAATTGGAAGCTTGTGTTTTATTTTCCTCAACGCTGATGTGGCCGCGATAGCCTAGTACAGGGGTGGAGAACCTTTTTGGATCAACGTGCCATTTTTTCTAAAGAAGTTTTTAATGACATATAGACGCACCATCAAATAATTTTGACTTGGGATATATTATTGGGAAAATAATAAAACTAAATACTAACATAAAACTATTTACTAAAAAAATACCTTTTGTACTGTATAGTTGTAAATGTTTTAGTTATACGTGTAATTCAAATTAAAGAGTAACATTAGTGTGGGTTCTATTGTTGCATATTTTGTGTATGTGTGTGTGACAAATAACTTATATTAGGGGGGGGGGGGTTTGTAATATATACTTTTAGTAGAATGAATGCTAAATTGGAGTCATCTGTGCCAATTGTGTTTTTTCAGCAGTTAATTATTTTTGCTGTGGTTCATTTTTTTGACAAGAGGATTCGCGATTTGTTTCAAAATGCCGTTTTACAGATGATATTCGGCATACCACTATTCCCGAACATAAAACACACAACGCTTTGTCTTTACTAATAAGGCCATGTTTCTCGGTCCACTAAATTTGAAATTCTGTGTGTTACACTTACTATCTTGCACTCTTCCCGTAAGATTGGTGTGGTAGTTTGGAGAGAGGCTCAGTTGTTCTCATTACTTAAAAGAGGTTCGTCACCAATCGCCCTCGTGTTGCTTTATAGAGCAACGTTAATAAACACTCGCTCCTTAACACTGATAAAAAAAAGTCATTTAAAAATTTTTTTAATTATTTGTTAAAATATCATTGGCAGATTATTACATTTCCTATCTATACTTCAATTTATTATTCATGATGAAAATATTTAAGTTATTTTGTCACATGTATATTGGAGGAAAATCCTGCAAGGATTAATAATATAGCAAAAATATCATTTTTTTTTTCAATTCCTTCTATTAGCTTACACACTCTATATATTATATTTATTTATCTAGGTGGAATTTTCAATCGTTAATAAAATACATTTTAAGGAGCTCCGTTGAGCTGAAATTTTATATACACGATTATTTTAGATGACAATAAAGTAATTTAATTATATAATTAATAATTAATTGATTCAAACTAATTATTCAAAGAATTACAAATGCAGCCACGTTGATATCCTTTTTGGCGACTTGTGTGAGTCAAAACTTGAAAAGGATTTTTTCTCACGTTTTTAGGGGAGTTGGAAACCTCTCTCTGTATATACTGACAATGTTAAATTAGCTGTTTTCGATGTACCTTTTCTCAAAATCTGTTATATGTACATGCTTGAAATTTTTTTCATACAATTAAAGTACACCTTTCTCATTATACTGAAATGAGCTTTTAGCTAATTTTGAATGTTTTAATAATTTATGAAATATTTTATCAAATATTGTGAATATTGACCAATTTTTCACGTAAAAAATAAATTTTTGAGCTTTTTTACAAAAAGCTCATTTTAGTACATATTAGACATCATTATAAATATATCATAAAAAATTTGCATACCTGTGAACAGTAGTTTCTTAGAAAAGGTACATCGCACATCAAAATTTACATTTTGAGATAAATTGATTTTAATGTATACAGTGAGACTTCTAATCGGCTAGGAAATAAAAAAATAAAAGGCTCAATTTATAATAAAAGATACACGTTTTAGTTTATATCAAACGTTCAACTTCTAAATCAAAACGAAGTCATTTTCCACATTCAAATGGACGTGGTCCAGTTTCAACGATTATTTAAAAATAGGTTTTAAGGGCTTCTAATTACCCTAGAAGTAAGGTATTTTTAGAAAGATTAAAATCTATACCATTTGAAAATGTAAAAATCTCAAATTATCAAAAAAATAAGATTTTAGCTTTCCAACAGCCCTTAAAGCCTTCAGTTAAACTGGAATTTTATAGACACGATTGTTTTGGATGACAATGCGATACTTTAATAATGAATAAAAATTAATTTCCACTTAATAGTGTGATTCTGTCATATGTATGTACATATTTATGTTAATTATAACTATTTAACAAAAAGTAGCTAAAATAAAATTTTTCTTTGTTGATCTAAGTAGGAATTGACTTAAATTTTTTTATATATATTACTTGTTTCATCACATGTATATTGGAGAAAAATCCTGCAAGGATTAATAATATAGCAAACATTTCTTTCTTTTCTTTTTTTTCAAATTTCGTTTATTTTAAAACCATTGAGATGCCAAAATCAAACTTCAATTTTGCTTAACTTTGATACAACATTATTCATAAAAAGTCCAAAATCGCCTGCTTGTTAGCTACACACAGAAGACACAAACCATTTTAACTTTGAAACAGATTCACTTCAAAATAATTGGATCGTTTGTGTAAAATTGCTTTCAATTTGATGATGACTTCCCTGGCCAATATTTCAAGCATCCATTACAAAGAGCTAAATCCTCGATAATATGGTAAGAGCCCCAACAAAATGCTTCCAGTTACAGAAACTAAATTGTTATAGAAGTCAAGTGTCGCAGAATTTCCTCTTGAAAGACGGTCGAATTCCTCTCGGAATTGACGTGAATGCCATCTAGTGAAACTAATTGACATAATTTGCCGCAGTGTATTAATCCAAAACATGAAACCTTAGGAGTAGCTCTTCAAGGTTATAACCAATGGGAAACCTTAGTAGAAAAGTTTGCTTTCACAACACATGGAATAGTTTAGGATATGATTAACGAACTATATATAGGGTCCTCGGTTAATATTTTGGAAAGAACTGTATGTATTTTGTCTGTCGTTTGCGTAAAATTTAAAATATAGGACGAGAAATTAATGCATTTTCTTTTAAATGTCAAGGATAGTTTGTAAAATAAAATTGAAAAATAACATATAACCATGGATAAGTTAAAGAACAAACATAACTCTCAAGGTATTATTTTGAATGTTTTCAAATGTTTTGGGAATAACTATCAGCATATTTAATCTTCGAAATCCCTCAAACTTAAACGTAATTTAAATATAATAATGTTCGGAAGCCTAACATTCATTTTATAAACATACGATGATTTAGATTTTGAAACTTATTTATATATTTATTATTATTTTATGCATGTGTTGTTGCTTTGTTAAGGGGTCCCTTCTTGCAACCTTTTCTCTATCCTCATAATTTCAAAAAGGATGAAGTTTAAGCAACTTTTAAAAAAATTGATTGGTCGTATAATCATTTATTTTTTATGTGTATTTATTGAGTTATATTACTATTAGTTTAAAGAGAGAATTTTTTTTTCTTACATTTTTGAGTCGTTTTTTTAAAAAAAAATTCTTATGTGGAGTAACATGGAAAAAGCTTTTGGACGAAGAAAATTCCTGTTCATTTGAATTGGTAAAATTTTTCGAATAACTTCTTTGACAAAATCTCTCATTAAAATATTTATTTATATTGTATTAATATGTATACAAATTTATGAGATGTGCGTAGAAGTGTTTCAAAAGTGTTCCTTTTGTGTTGTAATTTACACTTTTGAGAAATTGAGATTTAAAGTAAACATTTTTATGCTTAAGTAATGCATACCACCGCCATAGTTTTTATTGCTAAAATACTTCTAATTTAGTTAGAGGAAAAATTTAAACTGTATAAGAATTGGAAGAAGTCATACTTTGATATCCCCTCCTCTTCCATTAAAGATTGAAAATTCAATTTTTTTCTCCAATTTTTGTGAAGTTCTCCTCTTTCCCCTCCCCTCTTTCTCTTTTTCATGTATGTGTTCTTTCGAAGTCAAATTGCTATTTAAAATAGCTAAAATAGTTTTAAAACTTTGCACAAGAAAACTTTTTTTACTGTTAAAACTAAAATTTCATTGATTATTTTAAGTATTATGTCAAAAAAGAATTGCACAGATTCTCAAAATCTTGTAAGAAACGCAGAACCCAAGTAATGAAAAAACTTATAATTAATCTATGTATATAAAAATTCATATTGCGATATAGAGGTTCTCAGAACCAATAAATAGGTTTACAAGTATAAAAATAAACTTCACTTGCTTAGTATTATTTTATAATAAATAAAATTTTAACATAGTTCAGATAATAGTCTTTAAAAAAAAACTTTTGTTTTTGCACAACTTTTCTTTTAAATAACTACTTATTAAAATTCTAACTTTCAGTGAAATAATTATTTTTCAAAAAATTTTTGTTGATGTAATAAAATCACCCACCGTGTAATTACTTTCCCACCTTTTTAAAAGCTTAGAAGAGATTATCATAAATTATCCGCTTTCGAAGTGAAAATAACTTTGTTTTCATGTTTTTAGCAGAAATTCTAGTTTCGAATATCGAGCTTGTAACATAACGCCGAATAACAAGTCAATTTTGAGAAGTTCGTAATTAATCTTTTTCATAAAAAGCCATCGGCTCACGTTAACTATGGGTGCCTTCAGATTTAAGTAAAGGCATTAAGTAAAGGTATAAGCATTTTCAGTTATATTTATTTGAAACAAACAGAATATTTTTAAGAATATATTTGCAGTTTTTCCGAAATCATGCCGAATTTATAATTTGTTAGCGACATAAATAAATTATCCTTCATCAGAAACTAAATTTTTATCGGTTAGAATAATAAGGTCCAGATTAAATTTGCCAAACATCCAGTTATCCGGTGTTCGCACTATCGCGTAAGATCATCAGACATGGTACAAAAAAATCTAACTTTATCAAGTTCACTTTATATACTATCTTGATATAAATATGCGGTTGGAGACAAATCAACAATCGAATCCCATTTAAATAATAAAATTCCATTTACCTTTTGCAGACTGCCAGAATCTTGTCAAAATCCAAGATTAATCTAGGTTCACTGTATCTAAAAGACGTTATACATATACTGGCCCCTCTGAAAGTCTGTGTACAAGCAAACATCTTATGTGTTCATGCTAAAATTACAGTTAAGATCTCGCTTGAGAAAATCGTCATACCTCTCAGGGATTCTTCAAAATTATCTTATTCAAATAACAACAAAAAAAGGCTACTACAAAGACTACGTTCGGAACCGTGATTTTAAAAAAGCGCATAAATGGATAATTTTTATGATATTTAGTGTAGCTTAGATTAGACTACATGTATAAAATTGTTTTTTAAGGACATTTTGACAAAAAAAAATATTTAAATACAATATTTTGGCAAAAAATTAACTTAGAATAACCTTTTTTCAAAATGTTCTCCTTTTGTAAAAAAGGCTTCTATTATAATAATATTTTGCCTGTATATAGCTCAGACCTTTTTACAGAGGCTCAACTATGATTTTTGAAAAATTCACATTATTTTCAGAGTTACAACCAAGTGAAATATATAATTATCGGCGTTTTTTTCTTAAAATTTCTTCCTTCTGTTGTCGTAAAACATGGATAAATCCACTTCTAAGTTATATATTTCAAAAATTCTAGTTGAGCCTCTGTACAGCACCAACCACTCCCACCACTTACAAAATAGAGCTTTCAAAGACCTTTTATTGTGAGATAATTTTACCAAGTGCTTTTAAGGTATTTGACTACGTTCGGAACCGTGATTTTAAAAAAGCGCATAAATGGATAATTTTCATGACATTTAGTGTCACTTATATTAGAATATATGTATAAAATTGTTTCAAGGACATTATGACAAAAAAAGTATTTAAATACAATATTTTGGCAAAAAATTAACTTAGAATAACCTTTTTTCAAAACGTTCTCCTTTTATAAAAAATGCTTCTATAATAATAATATGTTGCTTATATAAAGTAAAGACATCTCCAGAGAGTTTGAACTAGGAGTTTTGAAAAATTCACATTATTTTCAGAGTTACCACCCATTGAAATAGTTATCGGCTATTTTTTCTTAAAATTTCTACCCACTGTTGTAATAAAATATGGATAAATCCATTTCAAAGTTATATAATTCAAAAATTCTAGTTCAGCCTCTGTACAGAGGTCTGAGATATATACAGGCAAAATCTTATTATAATAGAAGCCTTTTTCATAAGAGGAGAATGTTTTGAAAATGGGTCATTCTGTGTTCATTTTTTGTCAAAATATTGTACTTAAATAATTTTTTATTGTAATAATATTCTTAAAAGAGTTTTATATACGTTTTCTAATCTATCATAAATATTATCCATTTATAAGCTTTTGAAAAATCACGGTTCCGAACGTAGTCGGATACCTTAAGTAATTATAACTTCTATAACAATTTATTTAGGACTTGAGATTTGAAGGCTTGTGTGATTCCACGGTACGAAACAGAAAAGAGATCGATATATTACTGAAAGTAACGCCCTCATAGATCTTTAGGGAAGGGGAAATCTTTTAGAGTAATTGCTAAGACTGTTAATAAGAGACATTCATTAATTTAAAAAGTGTTCTTAAACTGCAAATCAACTGAAATTTTAACATCGAAGCCAAGATCCGACAGCCCGTCTGCAGTGGGGATCCTGCTTTGTAAAACGCTCTTCAAAAATAAATCTAAGATTATAAGCTTAATAAGCTTCACAAATAGTTAAAAGTGTTGCTGAGATATTCTAAAAAAATGTGATTTTATTCGAAATTTAAAGAGAACTTAAAAATTATTACTATTATGACATTGTACTGAAGAAGCCATTCATCTTTCGAGTGAACAGAGCTATAAGAGAATTAATTGATTCTGCCAAAGAGAGCACCTAAATAAGACAGGATTTTTAAAAAATGTAATATATTTAACCTTTTCGTGGGCCTTGGGAAGATAACTTCCCATCTGCATGATCCTACAAAACATACCTGTGAGAAGCACAAAACACATTATAATATATTAGGTTGGGGAAAAAGAAATCCATTATTTTTGCCTGAAATTTAAAACTTTATTTAACATGTTTCGGATTGTCCGATTTGGGTCAAATGTGTACCATTTTGTTGCATAATTTGTTGCCATTTTTAAAATAGCTTCATATTGCCTCTCTCATAGAAGTCTTGGTCTTTATTGGCAAAAAACTCTAATGATCGATTTTCACAATCTTCTCTTAATCCCAATTTCTTATCCCTCTGGAAATTTTGCAATGCGAGAAAAAGGAGTAATCGCTTGGTGCCAGGACCGGAGTATATGATGCATGCATTAAAACTTCCCAACCAAGCTCCCAGAGTTTCTGGCGAGTCTCTACAGACGTGTTTGGCCTGGCGTTGGCCTGATGGCACACAACACCTCTTCTGTTGGCCAATTCTGGCCATTTCTGGTCAGTCACTAGCTTCAAACGGTCCAATTGTTGACAGTAGATATCTGAGTTAAGTGTTTGGTCCTACGGGAGCAACTCATAATAAATTATTCCTTTCCAATCCCACCAAATACACAGTAGAACTTTCTTGGGTGTTAGTCCTGGTTTGGCCACCGTTTGAGCTGCTTCACCACACTTTGACCACGATCGTTTTTGCACAATATTGTCGTTTGTGACCATCCGTTTAAGAAATGGGTCGATTTCATTCCGTTTGGCCAGGGCTTCGCAGATGGAAATTCAATTCATCATGTTTTTTGGTGTTAATTGGTGTAGAACCCAAACATCGAGCTTCTTTTTGCTCAAATGGCTTTAAACTGTTTTATGGTCAATATTTAGCTCCTGGGTGATGCTACGACTACTAACATGCCGGTAAACTTTGATTATTTCTGTGATTTTATCGACAGTTTAGATGACGGGCGCTGGGCAGTTTTAACATCAAAAATGCCTGAACGGAATCGACGAAACCAAAATTGCGCGTAATTAGCTGTTACACTATCGGCACCATAAACACCATTTACAGTTCCAGCCACCTGGCTTGCATTTACGCTTTTATCAAAGAAAAACTGCAAAATGTACCGAATTTTCTCTTTGTTGACTTCCATTTTTAACACCCTGTAACTCACAACTGAATGGACCGAATAAGAAACAACAAAATAAATTTTTTAGTGTGAAATTTCACCTTGACAACAAACATAAATTTGAAATTGTTTGATCGACACTTCACGAGATATCGACACTAAAGCTATCTACCGAAAAAATAATGGATTTCTTTTTCCCCGCCCTAATATTAGCCTTGCTGTTATAACGATGGGAAGACTAATTCCCTCTTCAGTTTTAGTGTTACTATCCAATTATGACATCTGTAAATCGGGTAAAAAAAAGATGGTCCTGAAGAAGAAGTACACTGTCCAAAAGTTGCCGCTGTATATAACGATGCTATGGAAGGATTGATCACTTAGATCGAAGAAAAGAAAGATACCAAATAAAAAGATACTTAAAATGGTGGCGTCGATATCTCTTATTTTCTTATTGACCTTGCCATCATAAATAGTTCCATATTGTGGCAAATAAACAACATCTATATAGCTTTAGTTCGTCAGCTAATAGACGGATATTCCCCCCCAAAAAAAGGAAAGGGCATTCTGCTAAGAAGTGTGTAGTTCCGGATGATATGCGGTTAGCCAATGTCTGAAATCCTATCTAAAATCCTTCCAAGGATGGTTTCCAACAATGGACGTTGTAGGAAATGTCGCAGAAGGGGACAAGAAAAGATTTTCTTTATGACGGTTGGTTCGTTGGGAAGTATTCTTCCCACCCCTAAAATTTAAACATAAAATTCTTCAAAATAAAATGTATTTCCTTAAATGTTATTGTTTAATTTTGTTAAAATATAAAAAATTCAAAAGCGAAATAAATGGCCCACGAAAGGGCTAAATGAACATAAATTTTGTATGTTCGGCATCAAAGATCGAAACTGTACAGAGCTAAAGAAAGAAACGCTTTTCCTGACGGTCAAAGCATGTAGGAGGAGCACGGGAGCCAGTGCGTTTGTTAATCTAGAGTTTACTGAATCAACAATGATTACTTGAAGGGAAGGAAAATGCCGAGAAGCTTGGGGATGATTTCAATAGGACAATGACATTTTAAAGTCATGGTTGTTCTGTCCTCCCCGAACTGAAGTTTAATAGAGCATGTTTGGGATTTACTCCAGAGGAGAATCATGTATCACTTAATAACATCCAAAGAATATCTCAGAACTATCATAGTAGAATAAAACAAAATAGCCTCAGAAGAAGCATCTAAGCAAGTTGAATTCCTGCCATATAGGCTGAGAGAAATACTAAAAAGGAGATAGCCTATATTAACTTTTAATTACAATCCATTGTCGTAAATGTTTTTTTTTTCAATATACGCAGATTTTTGATGCACACGATTTGTGTTATTCTCAAGTTAAGAACATTTGTATTGTTTTAAGTAACTATCAGGTGATTTTTGCTCATACTGATTGAATTTACGACGTTAAATGAATGAATAAAAGTAGTATTGATTCGCAGAGACTTGAGTTACTTAGGGATCATTACATGAATAAAGGAGCTGATCGCGTTTGTGCGGCAGCAAGTGTATATACTAAGAAGACTCCATATCTAAAATCTCGGGATTCCATCTAACCTGCGCGAGTCTTTATAAACGTCGCACTTTAAGAAACACGAGAATTATTGACGATGGATCTCTCAATTTTGAACCACGGTCAAGAGGCGAGGATGGCACTTTAGCTGAAACCCCCCACCCCCTTCTCCTATTATACGTTACTATAAACCCAAGCTAAAAATTTACTATCCTTTAACTTTCTCAACCAAAGTACCGGGTGTTTCTAAATGAATATCGGAATTTTAACCCTTTATATAGTATTTATTACAGATAACTTACAAGTACAATTCAAACAGCGAAGGAAAGAGTAACTAAAACAGTTTTACCTAACAAGCTTACAAATGTTAAATGTGAGCCCCATTCGTCACACGGCACACATCAAGTCGATAGGCGAGTTCATCCCAAACTTCGTTCAGTTTGTCTGAGTTAATTCTTGCAACAGTTGCTTCCATCCTGTGTCTTAAGTCTGGAAGGTAGCAGACACACAATCCTTAATGAACCCCCACAGATAAAAATCCCACGGCGTCAGACCGGGTGAGCGTGGAGGCCCTTTGCGGAAAATCCATTTGGTCGAGTACAGTCATGTTCAATGAATCACGTACTGAGAGATGCGAGGCGGTGCACCTCTTGCTGCCAAATGAAATTCTGGTTCACTTTCTTTTGATTGAGGAAATAGTCATATATATATATATATAGTTGTAGAGCATCAAGATAGGCAGAACCAGTTACTGTTGTTTCTCCGAAAACGAAAGGCCCATACACTTTCCCCCGAGATATGGCACAAAAAGCATTCAATTTTGGTGAGTTTAGTTGCGATTCTATCACCTCGTGAGGATTTTCTAAGCTCCAGATGCGCGCATTATGAGTGTTTACATGTCCACTGAGGTGCCCACCGGAACGCTCATTGCACAGTAATAGCAGATTCTGTCTTTGCAAACTGGGGAACACAAAACGCTATCTGTTCACTAGTCGCCCTTTTTCTGCTAGCGCGCTGATCGGCGGGGAAGGGGAAAAAAATTAATAAACGTTTCGCGCGCACATGCGCACACGTGCCAGCAAACAAAACTGCTTCAATTGGTCTTTCATTCGATTATGAGTTATACTAGTAAGTTAAATGTAATAAATACTATAAAACGTTAAAACTCCTATATTCATTTATAAACACCCTGTATTATTTTCGTTCACGTATGAATTTTAAATTGGAAAAAAAAATCCCCATAAGAGGGAGATAAAATTTTGAGTGAATTGAAATGAAACATGTATTTCTCAGAAAAAAATTGTAAGATCTCGTCACATTTTGAACATTTGGGGGTTTCAATCAAGTATTTGTAATGATAAGGGTAGTCGAGTGGTTTTCTGTCAAACAGCGCGGGCTCGATTATAGAACCCGCCAAATATATCAAACCTCAAAATTCTCATATTGTGGAAGTTTAGTGAGTGGAACACTAAATCATCCTCGTCGCTTGATTGTGAATCAGAATTATGAAGTCCAATGCCAATAGCCCTTCGCGTTGTTTCAAAGTGTAACGTTAGTAAGAAATCAATTTTAATGCAAAAAAATAAAATAAGTTCGATGGTAAATGTTTTCGCCAAAAAGCGTCTTAATGTCTCTTGTCTTAGTAAACATCCAGTTACAATGAACTGTTATATTTGTTTTTGTTTAGATTTATTAGAAAGTTTTGAAAAAAATAATCCCATTACAGCCAGAGTTCAACATTAATGTTCTTTTGTAAACTAAATACACATATCTGTTTTTTTGCAAATTCAAAATTATTCTTTTTTAAAAAAAACTGTAGTGTTGTAATATACAAAAGAGAGAATATTACTGAAAACAGATCAAAGAAAAATGTTCTATTTTCGATTTCTTTTGTTTAACAATACGAGACTGCAATCAGTTTCCATGGTAACAGTATAAAAAAAATTCTTTTGAGACACGCACCTTTTTTTGTTTTTGTTTTGTTTCACAACGGAAACTCTTTACAAATTAAGTATCTTGTATAAATTCAGGATGTTGTAAAAACAGACTCGATTTAGAAAATTTTAGTTGAATCAAAACAGATCTTAAACTCAAGGTTTTAGTGAATAATATATATATTTTTTAATTTCCAATTTTCATGTTGTCGTTATTATACATGTACGCATGAAAATATCTTGATTAACATTTATATGTTTTAAAAGTTCTAGATTTTAACGGAAAATCTTTGAATTAAATATAACTGTTCAACAGATTAAATATCCATACTAAGCTTTTTTTTTTTAACTAAATGAAAAGTATAATAATAGCTAGATATTAAAGTATTTTCAAATCATGGTAATAGCCGACTTTTTAGATCTATTTTAACGACCCATAAAAAGAGAAATCGTTTCAAAAAGGAGTCAAAATAAAAAACAAATTTTTATATGTTGGCCCCCTTATTTTTTGTCCTTTTAAAAATTTTACTAAAAATTATATTAGAGTATTATTGATAAAAATAAATAAAATCACACACACATGATAACACAGTTAAGTCAGCGTATCTCAAACTGTGCGGCGCGCACCCCTTGGGGGCGTGATAACTCTACGAGGGGGCGCGAGCATATTGAAAAGTTGAAAACAAAAGAATATTTAAAACATATTACTGAAAATTTTACTAAAATATTTACTAAAAGTAAACAAACAAAATACTTTCTGATATAATAAAATATAAAATACACATTTACACTGATAACATACGCTTCTAAATGAATACAGTACAGTACAATGTATTTTATAATTAATTTAAAAATACTAAGTTAAGAACAAGTTTGATAATTACCAGTGGCCCCATGGGCTTGTATTAACAATTATCTTGATAATTTGTACGTTTTATAATGATTTCCTTCGATTAAAAGTCACGTGATTCACTCCTCAATGCCACCGTTTTTCACGTAGATGCGCGTATTTTGATGGGTTTTTTTTGGAGGGGAGAAGGGGATGATAAAAAAAATAAGCGAATCCTCTGAAATAAGTAAATCCTTCACAAACACTGTCAAGAACTTTTTACTGCATTTCAAAGCCTTCGAAATAATTTTATGGAAAGCTTCGGAAAGACGAATATATACGCCCAGAAAGTTAATGCTTTGGCTGAGCAAGACGTTTATATACGCCGGTGGCACATAAGAGGTTAAAGTCGTATTGCAGCTTTAGTGTTGTAATGATTTCACACAGCTCTTGGATAAACTGTTTATTTCTCAGTATGAAAATCATAAAAAAAAATAATAAAACTAGTATATTCTTTCACAATTCAATAGCAAAAGGGTCCATAATGATTTCGAGTCTCTTTCACATAAAATAAGGGCGTAACTTCTCCCGCTAGAGAAAAGTCCTATTCAAATCGTGAGTAAAAAGGGTTCACTCTCGGTAATTCCACACCGAGTCTGAATGAGTTCGCTGGCTCCAAATTCGCCGTGCTCTTTCGCACTCTCTACCGTTTCCTGATCTTCCAAGCTAGGAGACCACCGTACTTCGTGGGCTCGTTATCGCTTTTTTCTATCGCTCAAGGGACGTCCAAAGGGCTCCCTTCAAAATCCAGTCTCCGGTCCGGACTCTCTCGCCTCCTAATATCCTCTCTATCTCTCCTAATCATCCTTCTCTTATCTCTTTGTCGGACTCAACCCCTCTTGTTCTTTTGCCGCCTTCGGTCTCGGCTCCCTTGATCTCTTACTCTTCTGCCGCGCCAATCGGTCTCGTTTCCTGATCTCTCGCCCAAAGGGCGCCGATGGCTGGGTGCACATTTGTACGTTTTCAGGCCCGCCGTCGTCACCGAATCGCGGGAAAATGAAAACAGAATGTTAAGACACCTCTTTTTGACACTCCGGTCAGCCTGGGAAAAAGGTTCCGAAACTTTGACCACCCAGTTACGAAATTCTTTCCCAGCAATTAGGGAAATACCTGGAATTTTCGCAACGTCTGTCGGCAAGGCGCAAGGGATTTGTTAGCAAATAAGGGGAAGAGATCTGCTTCGTCACAGTGTCAAAGTATAGTATTATTGAATTCAATACATTGTTATTGTATGGAGGGGGCGCGATGGAAAGGATGATTGAATATTGGGTCGCGAATATTGAAAGTTTGAGAAGCACTAAGTTAAGTAATAACCAGCAACAAAAATGGCTAAAGTACATATCTAAATATACGTTGCTGTTGTTGGTGTGTCCTTCCCGAAGGGAAGGAATGAAAGTTGCCAAAGACTGAGACAGTTTGGACTTCTTTTACGACAGATGGCGACACCACCTATCTCCACATACACAATTTAGGCATGGAACTGGAGGGGAGGGAAATATTATCCAGCCCCCTGCAGCCGTGGTTTCCGCTGCGACAGCCCACAAGACTTTATGACCCACTGATTTAACGAGCATGTACTGCGTGTATACTCGGAAGGTATTTGGTGGCAACCGGCATCGAACCCAGGCCTTCCGGTCTAGAGTCCGATGCTCTAATCCCTAGACTACCCACATCTAAATATATAAAGGAGAAAAGCGACTCACTCATCTCAAGATCTCCAGAGGTATTAGACTTGAAATTATTAGGCATGTTCCTTTTATGGAGTAGAGATCCGCAACGAAAGAGGTTTTGCAAAATTCGACCCCCAAGGGTGGTTTGAGAAGGGTTGAGGGGTGTTATAGAAAAAATATTCTCGTTCTCGAAATACTAAACCTACAGTAATGAGGGTACACAAGTTCCTTTTGTTGAACTGAAATCTAGTTAAGTACGGGTATTACGGAAATCAACTCTCAAATGATTGGTTACGGGATATATAGGTGAAAAAGTTTCCGTTTTAGAACTATTAGATTTAGACTTTAAATTTGGCAAACATATTTATTTTGTTGAGTAGAAATCTACTAGAAATGGAGTTTTTTAAAACCCACTTTTAGGGAGGGGGTTATGGGAGCCTTTTATTTCAATTTAAATGTTCCAGTTATGTTCTTTTTAAACCAAGAAGTGAAGGTTATAAGAATGTCTTTTGAAACAATCGAATGTGAATATATATATATATATATATATATATATGTAATAATTACCAGTAATTTAAACTTTAATAGCTCTTGAATTATTTAAGGCCCAGTCCTTCAGGACAACCGTGTAATTATTTTAATTAACTACCCACTTACCGGGGACTTTTGAAACTACATCCATCCACCCCCAAAGTCATATGATGTCCCACTGGCTATAAGTACCGAGATCACTGGAATTCGCACCCTCATCTCTTTTGTCCTTTCATCATGTAGCCGACTGCATCGTGTTGTGTAGTTTCTTTGTTCAATGTTGTGTCGTCCATGCTTACTGTAATTAATATGCTTAGGTGTTTCAAGATGGGCAATAAATTGGATTTACTAATTTACAAGACTGCCTCTTCAATGCTACAATATTATCCACTCGCCACGACAAATCATGCCCCACTATAGGCTTTATTATATATATATTTATAATAATAATAATATATATCCATATAACATTATGAAATACCCAGAAAAGCGGGTGGGCTAAAAAATTACGAAATATTTTAAGTGAAATCCTATTTGCATAGCATCACAATAAGTATCTCTACGGCTGCTATTTTTCCTATTTTGAGCGCAATGTTTAAAGCATTCTTTCATTCTCTCCCAGATTCAAATGCCATAAATCCCGAAAATTCCGTCTCTCGGAAAGAAATCCTTCTCTTCGGGGAGAAAAACATTCCAAAACAAAATCCACTGCGAATTCCTCGGAAGAGAAATGATACTCCCCAATAATCTGCTTAACAAAATGTCGCTTAAGCTGTTTACGGGCGTTCGATATTTTATCTCTATTTTTAACCTGAGGACGCGCGCAGGATGAATCCGAGAACAGTCCCTCTTCTTCGAGCTGACAGAAATCGATGAGAGTGCTGAAACAAACACCTCTTCGCTTCGTTTCGGGAAGATTTATCATCATGCCCTTGCGTGCTGCGTTTATTCTTTCGCAAAAGAAACGAATGCTAAGGCAGAATTTTGATAAAACCAGCCAGGAGATGAGCAACCGAGTATAATTTGGACCCTGAGCATTTGGAAAAACTCAAAGAAAAATGCTGAATACTTACATTTGGAATGGAGTAACTAATTAAACATTCTCGACGTTGAAATTTCCCTAATTGAAGGTGGCACGCACTTTGTGAAACAGCCACTAATCAATCATTTGTTTTAAGTATGGAAAACCGTCGGGATGTTTTGTCACGCTCTCCATTTGCTTCCAATTTTTAAAATCAGTCGGACCTCTATAGAAAGAAGTTGCTAAATCCCGGGGGGGGGGGGGGGGGNCTAATGCTTCTGAAGCAGGCAAATCAAACAAGATCGAAAATAATGCTGTTTTTAAATATTTTAATCGAAATTTAAAAATGCTGTAATTCCACATCAAATATTAAGATGGATTGAATTTTTTCCGTATAAAAATTGACTAATATATTATCTCATTAATAGTTCTTTAGAATAATGCATTATGCTTAAGGCAATTGATAAGATAATCAAATTCTTATTAATTAGTTAAGGTATCCGACTACGTTCGGAACCGTGATTTTGCAAAAGCGTGTAAGTGGATAATATTTATGATATTGAGTATCACTTAGATTAAAAAATGTATATAAAATTGTTTTAAGAATAGTACTATAATAAAAAATTATTTAAGTACAATATTTTGACAAAAAAATAAACATAGGATAACCCATTTTCAAAATATTCTCCTTTTGTGAAAAATGCTTCTATTATAATAATATGTTGCCTGTATATAGCTCATACCTCTGTACAGAGGCTCAACTAGAATTTTTGAAATATATAACTTAGAAGTGGGTTTATCCATGTTTTACAACAGCAGAAGGGAGCAATTTTAAGAAAAAAACGCCGATAATTATATATTTCAATGTGTTGTAACTCTGAAAAAATAATGTGAATTTTTCATAACTCATAGTTGAGCCTCTGTACAGAGAACTGAGCTATATACAGGCAAAACATTATTATA
The DNA here is from genome assembly GCA_019973955.1 of Trichonephila inaurata madagascariensis. Lineage (NCBI taxonomy): Eukaryota > Metazoa > Arthropoda > Arachnida > Araneae > Nephilidae > Trichonephila > Trichonephila inaurata. Next base: position 365,368 of record BMAV01013205.1, read on the forward strand.
ATAGAAGCAGTTTTCACAAAAGGAGAACATTTTGAAAAAATGTTTTTCTAAGTTAATTTTTTTGCCGAAATGTTGTATTTAAATAATTTTTTTTGTGAAAATGTCCTTAAAACAATTTTATACATGTATTCTAATCTAAGTGATACTAAATATCATGAAAATTATCCATTTATGAGCTTTTGCAAAATCACGGTTCCGAACGTAGTCGGATACCTTAAGGTGTCTCACAGGTGTTAACTTTGTCTAGAAGGCTGAAAAATGAACAAATTTCAAATAATAAGTATAATACTTTTAAATTAAAATTAAATAATTCGAGCCTTTTGCTCATTTTTTAAAAAGAATTGAGGTTTTAAAAAAATGTGTTAAATGTGTAAAATATAATCATAATTTTAAAAATTATAGGCATATAAAAAAGAAACATTTCTGTAAGAATTATTAATTAAGTTTTACGTTAAGCATCATATTTTCTAAAATAGTAGCTCTAATTGCCAGCAATAAGTTTATTTATATAGTTAAATGTATCATTATTACAATCTACCTATTTTTTACATAAACAGAATAAAAAATTATATTTTTTTTTAAAAAAACTACATTAATTTTTATTTAAATTTCAATATATGCAAATATTTCAAAATAAAAAATAATTATAATACTAAAATTAGGTAGGATTTAAAGGGCAGAATACATCTTATAAATCTACAAAGTTATATACATCAAGACTACTATTTTAGAAAATATCATCTGCAACGTAAAAACAACTTACTACTCATCACAGAAATGTTTCTTATTTCCATATGCTTATAATTTTTAAAATAATGATTATATTTTAAACATTTTGTACTTTTTGGAAACCTTATTCCTTTATAGATAATGTATAAATGGTTTGAATTATATAATTTTAATTTCAAAGAATATTTACTATTAGAAAATTGTTTATTTCCAGCCCTAGAGACAAAATTAATAACCCTGAGACCCAAAATCAATTAATTCTCGAAAAAAGGTACAAAATTCAATAAGTTAATAAAGATAAGTTACATAAAGAGACTTGGTATTATTTCATGTAATGCAGTGTTTTTCAAACTGTGGGGCTCGCCCTCCTTGGGGGGCTTGACAACTCCGCGAGGGGAGCGCAAGCATATTGAAAAGTCGAAAACAAAATATTATTTAAAAAAAATTATTAATTTACTGAAAAAAAATACATTCTAAAAACATAATGAAAAAAATTAAATACATAAACATAATAAAATACATAACAAAAAATAAAATACACATTTACACTGATATATTACACTTATAAACGTATCAATGCTATAAAATGTATTTTATAATTAATTTAACAATACTAAGTTAAGAACAAGTTTAATTATTACCAGTGAACCCTTGGGATTGCCATATATAAAATTATATACAAAAATTAACACTTATCTTGATAATTTGTACAGTTTATAATAAATCCTTTAACTGCCGATTAAAAGTTACGCGATTCGCTTCCCAATGCCAGCCGTTTTCCACGTAGGTGTGCGTATGTGATATATTGGGGGAAGAGGAAAGGAATAAAGAAGTAAATAATCTGAAATAAGTAAATCCTTCTCAAACATTGTTAAGGTTCTTTGATTGCATTCCAAAGCCTTTGGGATAATTTTTTAGATAGCAGTGCACAGAAAAGATCATACTTCGGAAAGACGTATATATACATCCGGGGATATTAACGCTTTAGCTGAGCGAAACGTTTAAATACGCCGGTGGCACTTAAGATGTTAAAGTCGTATAGTAGTTTTAGCATCAAAGTCTAGTATTACTGAATTCAATACATTGTTATTGTATGAGGGGGCGCGATACAAATTATTATTAAATATTGGGTCGCGAATATTGAAACTTTGATAAGCACTGATGTAAAGTAATGACAATGAAAAATATCTACACGTATTTAATTAAGGCTTAAGATGTTTAAAATATTTTTATTTTATTATCAAATTAATAACATTTTACATTGATACATTGATGTATATTGCAGCCAAGATTTTCACTGCTGACATTCCGACTCAATACGCTTACACTATTTTCAAAAACATTATTTTTTGAAACTATAAGATATATCTTGTAATACATAACTATATAATACATAATACAGTAATATCCTGAACTTACTCAATATGTGGGACTGAGTGAAAAGTGCGTAAGTAGGGGTGTGCTTTTGCAATTAAATATATCAAAATTATTTTTAGTTGAGGTCGAAAACGAACGAAAATAATAACTTAGAAAAAAAATGTTTAATAAAATCTAAAAAATACGCATAAGCGGAAGTTATTATGATGTAGAACCAGGGTGGGCATTACGTCGATCGTGATCGATAAGTGGATTACCAAGACATTTTGGGGTGACCGCTTGAAGATTTATTTTAGTAATTATATACGAAAATATTCAAGATATATATATAAGTTTTCTACTGACTGTAACAACAAAAACTAACTTTAGATAAAAATGTTTTATTTTTTATGTTTTTGCATTATTTGATAATAAATGCATCATTTAATATTATTATTTTCGTGGCTGTCATTTTTATGTTTGTATCTTGCGTTTTGTTTTGCTTTAAACGCAGTTTTTAGGTAGGAGTGACCATTTAAATATTCGGATCTGTGATCGCATTGGAATTGAGCTTAGGCGAGTTAGTTATTGATAGTGGTCCGGGTTACTTTATTTCGGTATTATATACACTGGTGTGCAAAACTTAAGCAACAGGTGGGTTTATTGCCATAACTTCACGAAAAATCATCTGAGAGACATGAAATTCTGAAATGAGGGAGAGTATTATGTACGTAAGGGATGACGAAAGCATCGGCGCTGAAAAAGGAATACAAGGCATTAGGTATGGAATCAAACAAAAACAAGCTTTATTGAACGCATAGTATCGTGACTCATGATTGTCTATTAAACAGGAAGAACAACAAGCAGATGTTCCTTAATATGGTATATGCCCTCCCCTTACTACAATGGTTGCTTTGCATCGTCTCCGCATACTCAGAACCAGCTGGTGCAACATTTCTTGAGGTGGGATTGCCCATTCCTCAATCAACATCTGCTTGAGTTGTTGGTTGTTCTCCGGATGGTGTAAGAGTGTGGCAATACGTCTCCCCAAAGCATCCCACACATGTTCGATGGGATTTAAATCTGGGGAGCACGCTGGACAATCCATTCGAGTGATATCTTCACTTTCCAGCAGCTCCTCAACAGCAAGAGTGCGATGTGGCCGTGCATTGTCATCCATAAAATGAAGTCTGGGCCAATGGCACCTCGGAAAAGATGCACATGGGGAAGAAGTACCTCCTCACAATAGCGATCCCCGGTTACAGACCCTCTGTCGAAAATGGGAAGCTGAGTTCCACCGTTCAGCATAATACCAACCCAGACAAGAACTCCAGGACCACCGTAACGATGTCTTACCTTGATGTTACTGGGTTAAAACCGGGTCCCGATCTCTCTCCAAATC
>BMAV01013205.1:385308-398046 GCA_019973955.1 Trichonephila inaurata madagascariensis
CCAAGGTTTTTTTAATATTCAATATAAGGTTTTAAAATTTTTTTTTCTGGTTGTTTCGGATATGTTTGATGATTCTGTGCATACAATAAAAATCCATGCACAGAATTATAAGGAACACTTCTAAGAATATTAAAATTTGTAAAAATAGTAAAAACTTTAAAATAACTTTAAAAAATTTAAAATAAGTATTTATTTAAAAATGGTGTTTTTCTTCTGAAATGTATGTTTCATCTGTGCTCAAACAGAGTGCATTTTTACTTAAATATAAATATAAAAAATTTTGTAAAGAGCATCCAAAAAGCCTCAAGAAATTATGCCTATATATGAATAAATAATGAAATAAAGTTAGAAAGAGTTTTCTAAGCCTTTTAAGCAGTTTAAAATCAAAAAAGAGTATTATACCTTAGAATTATAAAAAAAATCTGAAATTAATTTTTAGCATTATTACTGTGAGTCATACAATTGAAATATAACATGAAATATTTTTACTGAAATTTATTTATATGATTAATGTATTGTTTAATCTGAATTTTACATTTTATTGAAGGATACAAAAAATTGGAAATAAAATATACTCTCTCTGAATGGCCTTAACCATAGCTGTTACTCATTTAGCACCACCCAAGGGTGAATTAAGAATCCCACGGACGCGAGTATCATTGCCTCCTTTCTTGATAAATACAACAAAACAATCCTTTTTCAATGGACACCCCTCCACATGTGGGTATCGACGGTCACGAGCCGTGAAAGGAACACTTGAGTCTCTTCCTCCAGAGTCACTTAGAAAAACATACTTTTGAGATCAACTCTTCAATCTAACCAGGCAGCAATATCAACATTCAAGACACTTGGAAAAAGTTTTGTCAAAAGCCCCGCAAAGAGGCAAATTTCAGAGCACAAACAAGCCACGATTGCTTAGCACCAGAGGCGTAACGTACACCCCCCCGCAACCCCCGTATTACGGAGGTTGAGGGAGGGAGGACGGACTCTAGAGGGCCCAAGGCTTGACTGACACTCAGTACGTATTTGGACCCAAAACCCGAGTTTGCCGGGGGGGGGGGCTAATATTCTCCGTTACGCCACTGCGAGGCACATTATCCTAAGAAAATAGGCGTCCTTCCATCTAGTACATGTCAAATTTGTAATTCGGGCATCGTGACTGCAGAGCATCTTCTATGCCCAGAACTTGATAAAGAGTTTCCAAACCGTGGTGAGATAAGTCAGCACTTTCATGAACACTTTGTAAAGACTACTTGTCTTGGGTTCCTTTTTCTTGTTGTTTACACTTTTAACTTTTTTTTCTTGTTCTCATGTTAATTTGTCCAGGTTCGTACTTTAAATGTTTGTTCTTTTTTATCATTGCTCTGGTGTGATACTTGAGCTTTGTTTCCATGTTTAGATTGATCCTTCCAATGTAGCCACATATAACAACAATACAAAATTCGTTATACAATTGTAAAAAATTAAAAATGTACAAAATTCGTTAACATTAAAAATGTCGTTGTTTAATGTTGTAAAACATTAAAAATGTCGAAAATGAAAAATGTGCTTCTATTTATATGACCTCCTTTTAAATTGTATATTTATTATTTAAAAAATTATTTATTTATTATCGCTCACACTACTATTTCGCCCATTCTTGTCTTCAGTGAATCATTGACTAGGCTCCACGCAAAAACAAAGATGAACATTTCGTTCTGGCAACCCTGCCGTAAATTGGTAGAGTGGCGCGGGCTAGAGCCCAAAAAGAATTTAATTCCCCATTAATAAGCTTAGCTTCTCTGGATTGTTGGGACAGCAGTTAAGTGAAACTTGCTTAACCCTTAGGTGAAGCATCGATTTTTAGACAGTAATGGAATATTTTTCTTGTTGTTTATCTTTCCCGTTCGGATTTTCATTTTCTTTTCGGAATTCACAGCCTTGTATATCATCATTTATGGGTCTTACATTTGATTAGAGTTCACTTAAAACTATAAATTTTAAAAGAATAAAAATAATGAGAGTGGAAAAAAACGATTTTGATTATTTTAAAATTATATTCAGAAATAGACTGCATTGAAGATTTCGAATTCGTATACCGTATTTTTCAGGTTACTTTCCCTTTCTTGCAATCCATGCTTTGATTTTTTCGTATTTAATTTTTTTATTTTTTTAATGAAAAAGGTAAACAAATTCTCAAGCTCCAAAAAAAAATAAATATCGAAGCTTACTTTAATGTTGTTTTTGAATTTAGGAACGCCGTGATTAGGTAACCATAGCAACCGTTAGAATTTGAGCCATTTCTTTTTTAAAATTAAGTAGATTTCTATCTTTCAAGAGAACTTACAGGTATAAAGAAAACATTTTTTTTTTCCAAGTTTTATTTATTTACAGATCTTTTTTAACATTTGATTTAAGAGAAACTCGATATTTTGGCAAATGATTTCTCGGGAAAATTTTAAGTAGGGAGCTTAATATATATATATTTAAAAAAAGCTCTAAGAAATATTTAAAATTCATCTGCAGTTTGCTTCTTTAAAACTAATGGAAGATTTATAAGTTTTTGAGCAAAGTAGTTTTTGTTAAGGAAATAGAGTTTCCTAGCCTGTTTTCATTATAATTTATTTTGTAAGAAAAAAACATACATTAAATTTATAATTCAAATGAACATTCAGCGAATCCAAGGCTTTGTAATAAAACTCACATGTTTGTCTATACTCTTTTATCTCTAAATATAAAACTTTTGTTATTGCTTTTGAAAGTGAATAAATAAATTTCATTTCTTTTAAAAAATCTTTTATACTTTGAATGTTATTTTTAATTGTTAGATAACTTGATTTTTCATTTGAATAATTTTTTTCACCAACCTGTGTGCTTCTTATTTATTATTTTGGAAATCTTGTCTATAATAAGATTATCTTATAAAGGGAAATATTTTTTTATAAGACTTCTACTTACTTCAACAAGAAATCACAGACTCCCTTTTGCATAAGTAATTAAAATGTCTACTTCAATTTAAATTTAAACCCTTGAAACTCTTTTTCAATCTAATGTGAAAACGATATGACTTTTGTAATTTATATATCGTATTAAAAGTTTTTAAACCAAAATAGATTTTTGAGTAGTTTAAAACTTTTCCATGCGTATTTAAAATCAATGAATTTTACCCAAGAATCAATGGTTCTGTAACATAAATCAATAATAGATGTTCTAATGTATCTATAAATGCCTTTTAGTAAATAAATTGGGATTACGAAAACAAAAAAAATGAGTCGTTACTGTAATTTTGCTATAAATGCCGAATGAAATCGAATAATCTTTATTTTTATGCACAAATTCTATTCTTAAGCTTCCCAAAGCTTTTTGTGTTGTAAAAAAATCATTTAAAACTTTAATTTGGAAGAATTTAGCTCAAAATGGTTTTTTAAAAAAAGAAGTCTAATGGAATTCATTTAACAGAAAAATTTGATTTACTCACAAATTTTGATTTTTAAAAATTAAAAACATTTTTTAAAAAATAAGGATAAACTGAGTTGTGGGTGAACATTTCAGAACATAATTTAAAATCTAACTTGAATTCTAAATGGGGAAAAAAATCTTGCTGGCGATTTTTATCCATCACGAAAAAGGTTGGAAGTGGCTTACAAATCACATAAAATGGATATATAAATGCATGTATTTAAATATTTAAGTAAAATGATTTGTGTGCGCGAGTAATTTTCTTTATAAGAATATGATTTTTTGAAAACATAGCATGTTCTCATATGTTTGTGATAAAGATTATGTTTCTAATAATTTCCCAATGCTCTTCCAGGCGTCTAGCGGGTGGAGTACATGTAAAGAAGAGATTTTGGGATACACCGACTCTAACGGCACAGATTCTCATGCCATCCTCTACATGTGCGAACACAACAAAACACGGCTGGTAAGAAGCGTTTCTTGGCAATAATACATTCCCCTAAAACTTGCTCCTCAATGTTTATGGTAATATTAAAGAGATTAAAATGCACAGAGAGAGAGTTTCAAATTTTGAAAACAAATATTTTCTACTGAACTGAATAAAGATTCAAAAAGAAGAGTATGGGGAGGTCAACTAAAGCGAATTGTGAGATAAGATGAAAAACATTATCTTAGAAAGATTTATTCGCACGTATCAACTAAAATTAATTATTGTTAACTTATTCTACAAAATTTTGCAAAAATAATATAAGTACTATATACAAAATGTATATCAAAATAACGGAACAGTCATCCATGACGTTGCGTAAAAATTTATGCATTAACAGTAATTTTTAAAATAGTTTATTCTCCAACCAATAGAATGGATAGTTATTTTCAAACACAAAAATAAAAATTACGCGAACAATGAAAATAATAAATTGACTCGTGAGTTATAATATCATTCACTGATAACAGGAGTAAATGAGAATTTTCTCCAAAATTGACAAAAATATTTGATGGCTTAATTTTGTAGTCAAGTTTAGTATATTTATAAACATACCAAGTATTTTTTCCAGCGATTTTTTTACTGAAACTAAAGTAAAATATTGTATTTTTGGTAATAATTTAAATCTCATATTTTTTATGTCATTTCAAAAATGTAACGTATAAATTTTTAAAAACTAAAAATCCGTTCATAAACATTTTGCTTAGTGTGCCGAATAGATGCAATTTTTATGATATCTTTCGACTATTTTTTTTTTTCCATTTAACATTAATTTTTTTTCTTTACAATTTTTTGACTTTTACGTCTATAATTTACTCATTAATTATAAAAACCTTCAACCAGAAAATTCACTTGACTTTTTCTTTCCTACGTTTGGATTTCTTCGAAAAACACCTCTCGTTGCACATGCACACTATTGATGGAATGATCCGCAGCATAAAGGAATTTGGTTGCACACAGGATAAACTTTGACAGACCGTAGACACGAGGCTATTACCCACAATAGTTTTTTCCAAGAGGAATATTTGGGTAACAGACAAACTATCCAATTACCGTCAGTCATTGTAGAAAAATTTACCGTTTTCATTTTGTCACACTCTATAATATCAATAGGTATTCCTTTCATAAAATATTGGTTCCAAAGTCCTTGTTCACTACACATCCAATCTGAACCTGATTATCATAATTTATTCAGCAATAAATGTTCAAAAGAAGCACTCGGACTGATTATATTTTCGCTGGATTCTCATAGGCACATCATAATTTAGGATCAGACTTTTCTTGGATTTTCACCACCTAATTGCATTCAAACTGCTCACAACATAGGTTCTCAATGGGGGCGTTTGAAGCTTTCAGGGGGGCAGTAAAAGACCCACAATAAATTAGAGGGGCAGGGTGCAGAATAGTCTAAAAAAGACTAAAAAAACACGCTTATTATATACTAACAAAAGTAAACTTTAAAACTGGTTACCTTATGCTGATTGTATGTATTTAAAATCTAAAATAGTATATTCGTCGTAATAGCTATTTCAGATTTGCAAGTAAGAAGAATTGAAAGCTTTAAAAAAACTAAATTAAAAAAATATATTCTATTAGTAATAAAATATTTTTTTAAAAATTAAATTCGTTTTTCACCATGTATTACGTATGCTCTATTTTTTCTGGAGTGGGAGGGGGACGGTATCGAAATATTCACTAGAAAAGGGGGTACCAGTTCAAAAAAGGTTGGGAACCTATGGTTCAGAACAACCTTTTATCCACAGGGCAGAACGATTAATGAATCTGTCCAAAATCTAAACTCGGCAACTAGGATATTTTCCAACTCTTGCACCTATCACTGCTACCATTAACTCGAGTCTAGGTAATGTAAGTTTTTGAGAGGAGACATTATAAAACGTACTTCACCCCATCATCGTGTGTATCTAAAATAAGCAGCAACACCGTAGGATGTGTCACAAAATAGATGCACTTCCCATTTAACTGCATTTAAATTTTTCCAATTACGCAAAACACTATAGCAAAATCTATCGAACGCTTGATCTCTGAAGACCAGTTAATCCATTTGACCACCACCTCATTCCAATCAATACCTCGTTTCCTGGAGCAAGCATTTAATCCTAGCAACAAATGGACTAACAAAGCGAACAGGATCAAAAATTATAGCAGCAGCATACAAAACAAATCGCTTAGCAAATTCTTGAAGCTCTTTAACAACGACGTAACATCTAACGACAACTCATCTTGAACCGTGTTCCAATTTAAACCTAACACCTTTAAATGATCATTAGAACCACTATCACTTCGAACAAGTCCCTGAAGAATCCACATTGATCTTAGTTCCTCACAATTAGTATTTAATTTTCTCCCTTTAAAATCACCACAGAGTACTCATACATTTCATAAATACCTTTTACACCAAAATGCAAATCATATACATGAAGAGACGTATCTAGCATTTCTACACTTTTAGGCTTATCCTCTTGATACTGTATACTGTATTTCTTAAGGCTACACGGTACCCTTTTTCAAAAAAAATTTTTGAAGACAGTTACAGTAAAAATAATTGATGTTTTATATTTAGATTATATTATGAAGCTGATTCTGTAAGTAAAAAGTCAGTTTGACCAGCCATTATTTTACAATTTTAAAAAATTAGGAATTTTTGAAGTTTTTTCAAACTCTTGTAAAATAATCAATTTTTAAAATTTTTTAGTCCTTCTAAGTTGTTTATGTTTCTTAGGTTATTACAAACAAAAGTTAGTATGGATTTGAAAATCTATTCCATTGTTGACTTTTAATAATTATTTTTCTAGAAAAACCTGAAAAAAACACGAAATTTTTTAAAATATCAACTTTAGCATTTTTTAGAAAAATAACTAGAGATCTCAGCCCTAAATTCAGACTAATAGAACATACGCTTGGGAGTATATATAAAAAAATTCAAGGTTCTATCTTGAACAGGAAAAAAGCCATAGGGATTAGAAAATGCTTATACTTTCAAAATTGAAAGTCTGAGAAAAGCGCATTTAAGGTTTGTAAAGTCTTAAAACAAAAGCTTATAATGCCCTTAAAGCTGTAATTTTTAATATGTTATTTTCCAATATATGTTCTGCATTAAAACACTATTTTAATTAAATATGACTGAAAATAATATTTTTAATTCGAAAAAATATTTTTGCATGATATTGATAGCATTTGTTAAGACGTCAGTTTATATATTCACAGCTTTATCTTAACCTAATATTTTCACAAAAGTTTTGAAACGCAAAGCATTTATGTACAAAATAATAATGATATTAACTTAAGATAAAAATTGTCAGGTTTGCTCTTAAAATTTAGTTGTTGTTTTTTTTTTAATTGGAGCAGTTTAGTAAGTTTTAGCTCTTGTCGTACGACTTTAAAATACTAAAATATAATACTGCAATATGTTTAGTATAAAGCAGTTTCGTACGTCAAGGAAATATTCAGTTATTTCTGCAACATTTGAATTCAGAATAGTTGTATTCTGAAGTCTAATTGCAGAATCAGCAGAGGACTGATTTTTTTATATATCATTTTCAGCAGTATTCCATCTCTTCGAAATATTGTTTCTAACAGCAACCTGAGAACGCATTTGCCATGGCATTTTCTCTACAGGAAAAAATTAATGATAAAGCTTTTAAGTTATATAAACTATTTTAAATCAAAAATTGGCCATGAAATTGATCTTAATTAATTAATTATGAAAACTCAAAACATAATCAAACAGAAAAGATTTTAGTAATGAAAATTAGAATTAATAAGCATTTCAAACTAAAAGCTCAAAAATATTTTTATTTAATTCAATTTAAGACAGGGAAAATGGTTTAAAATGAAACCGAAACCAAAACCATAGCTCATAAAACTTCAAATATCTTAAAAACTAATTTTCTAACAGATATGAAATTTCGTGGCAAGCTTCTCAATGATATGGGCCCCTAGAAAATGCAAAAAAAAAAAATTTTTTTTTCGTAAAAATGAAATTTTTAGGGCACTGTGTAGCCTTAATCATAACACTCAATATAAATGGAGATGGATTGCAACCAAAAGGCATACGAGTCATTCGTATAATTTTGAAATTTTAGTTACAATTATCAGGAAACCATAAAAATTTTAAAAATTTCCTATCTTCTGCTATTTTAATCATTAAAAATGCCTTTCCGATATCCGGGCTGAATGCAACTTTTAATTCCCTGAAATTTAAAAGAATATCTAGAACGTTAGGATTTAAATTTGGACCAGTTTCGAGATAATCATTAAGGGATGAATTTTCTCTATTTCTGGAAAAACAATTAAAAACAAAGAGAACTTTAGTTGCGTTCTTATAATTTCTTACAACTGGTCTGTGTGGCACAAAGTACTCATATTTATTCCCAGAGCATTCTTCAGTTATTCCCTTACTAAATTAATCTTGAGTTATATATTTATATTCTTCAGCACAACCCAGTCCATTTCCTTAAAGTTGTTCTGCGAATTCTCAAACATTTTTTAGTGTTGTTCTTTTGTGAAATTACTTCCACTCAGGTATCTCAGGACAGCACGTTTATTTACATACAAATACGAAAATAACGATCACGGAAACAGCACACTGAAAGTCTGACAAAAGCACACAGCGACCAGTCAGCTAGTGAACCCCGTAGAAGGAATGTGTGGGATTGAAGCGGGAAAAACTCGCGAGGGCGGGTCACACAGTTATCCTTCCGCCAGAAAAATAGTTCACTCGCTTCACCCCAACATTTAGCAAAGTTAAAAATATTCATTAAACTTTCCAATGTCTTTCTATAATAATCGAGAGTTTCGTATCTTCCATTTTTAAATATCAAATTATTTTCAAATCGTTGAATCAATTCGACATTTGTATCTGAGAACTTCCCGTCATCGTATTTCCCGAGTGATTCTATATTCCTGTACATCTGAGCTTACACTTAAGTTGGTATATATCGCTTGCGATACACTGTTTTTACAACCTTTGTTTTGAGTTCCCTGCAATGTATAACGGAAAATAATGGGAATACGACTCAATGTATCATTAATCTTCGAAAATTTTACTTTTGTAAGTAACACCTCAGAATATATCTCCTTCAATTAATATATCTATATTTTGACTGGAAGTGTCACATAAATCGGCTATAAACAACCCTTTCCGTTCTAAAATGACTCTAGTCTCAATGTCTAGCGCCTCTATGGCAGCCGCAGTAATTGTTTCCGCGATTAAAGCTTCTATTTTAATAGATTGGGCATCATTATTTTTATTTTTATTATATTTTTCCAACCGCGTTGTTTGAACCAAAAGAAAAAACGGATTATCTTTCTTTTCGTAATATTTTAAATTTCATGCCTTCTGCGTCACCCAACATCTTCGCTAGTTTCGTTTTCTCCTCATGGTACACTAAAACACTGCGGGTTTGCAGTAAGGTACCCTTTGACCTGAGCAGGCCAGAATTACACCCCGTTGCTCCGTTATGAACTGGTCAGTGATTCATTCCTCCTTTCACAAAGCAACTAAGGGTGAACTCTGCTTTTACAATAGCGCAAAAAATCAATCAAAGTGTTTGATAAATTCTTAGAATAGGAAAAACAGAAAATTTTACTTTTCTCCTCTCCTTATTTAAAGAACGTCGTTCGAGAATCGGGTCCAAGCGACAGTTCGTAAACGTTGTTAAAAAAACAGTTCTCAAAATGAGTAGCCTATATTTTCATTTTAATACTTTAATTGGACGTGATACTGTAGCTATACAAATACAGAACATAAAATTTTTTAAAAAGTCTGGAATACATTTAACTTTGCCTCTAAATTTACTACAGCAAAGATATCTTTTCTACAACCACAAAATCAAACCAAAATACAGTTTCATGCGCATGCGTGAATTGAGAGATCAGTCATTGGTGGTAAGAGAGAGTTGCAAGACACAACAACATTCCACCTTTGAGTTGCTCAAGTTCGAAACTCAAACTCTATATTACAATAATCGTCCATATCTGGATCGTAATTTCTTGGGGTTAGGATTGATAAGAGGTAGAGTCCGTTGAAGTGGTACAAACACTAGTTCTTTGGATGGAAGTATATGCTTCTGTAGTCAACTCCAAGGGTATGTATGAGACTGAGAAATTCACCCCATTCTTCATTTTCACCTTACTCAATCTTATATATGTCCATCTTTAGAAGTAAACAGTTCAATCACTCGAGCTAAATGCCATTCGATTCTCTAAAGGCTGTTGCTGGTAACAAAAACGATATCACCTGCAAAAATTTGACCTTTATTCTTTGTATATTTGGATGATTGGCTTAAATGTCCCGATTCGAAACCTTTAACCCTTTAAGTGTGTAGCTTTTTCCTGCTTGGTAAGGTGAGCTCGTCAAACACACTTAAGGTATCCGACTACGCTTGGAACCGTGATTTTGCAAAAGAGTGTAAATGGATTATATTTATGATATTTAGTGTCACTTAGATTAAAAAATGTATATAAAATTGTTTGAAGAATATTATTGCAATAAAAAATTATATTTAAGTACAATATTTTGACAAAAAATGAACATAGAATGACCAATATTCAAAATATTCTCCTTTTGTGAAAAATGCTTCTATTGTAATAATATTTTCCCTGTATAAAGCTCACACCTCTGTAAAGAGGCTCAACTAGAATTTTTGAAATATATAACTTAGAAGTGGGTTTATTCATGTTTTACGACAACAGAGGGGAGAAATTTTAAGAAAAAAACGCCGATAATTATTTCAATTGGTTGTAACTGAAAATAATGTGAATTTTTCAAAAATCATAGTTGAGCCTCTGTACAGAGGTCTGAGCTCTATACAGGCAAAATATTATTGTAATAGAAGCACTTTTCACAAAAGGAGAACATTTTGAAAAAAGGTAATTCTAAGTTAATTTTTTGCCGAAATATTGTATTTAAATAATTATTTTTGTCAAAATGTCCGTATAAAACAATTATATACATGTATTCTAATCTAAGTGACACTAAATATCAGGAAAATTATCCATTTATGCACTTTTTTAAAATCATGGTTCCGAACGTAGTCGGATACCTTAAAGAGTTAATCTAAATCTTGTCTAATGCTTTGTCGATATTTATACCTTTTGATGGGGGAAATGGAATGTAAATGATTTAAATTAGGAGTTCAGGAATCTTTTATGTCTCTTAAAAACAGGGATGGAGAAAGGGGTGTTAAATCATCTATTTCTTTAGAAACGTATGTCGGAGGGTGGTTGTTGAGGATATTTTCTACGTCACCGATTATTGTTTTTATTTCTTCGAAATTAAAACAACTTTTTCCAAGTTTTTTTTAAGAATTCCTTTGACCCTTCCAATTTGTCTTTCCCACCATGGTGCAGCTGGAGTATTGAATTTCCAAATACTTTTATGAGCAACGCTGAATTTGGAGGTTGTGTCCAGGTGATGGATTTTAATAAATTTTCAGCTCCTGTAAAATTTGAGCCAGAGTTGCAGTGAATTATCAAAGGTCTACTTCTACGTGCGACGAATGTTCTCAATGTTTGTAAGAAATTATCCGCTCATAAAGATGTGTCCAATTCCAAATGTAGTTACTACTTTTCTTTTATAGTCTAGAGAGAGAGACTCTTACAGTTTATTATCTTTTATAGTTAAGGATCCAAAAGTATTCTCTCAAATTACGCATTAGAATTTGAACTGCATATACTCTACAAGTAAATGTTTCAAGCATATTAGTCTTTCTACTATAGCATGATCACGCGGTAATATAAAGGAAATTTAAAACTTTTTTAACCTTCTCTCAACAAAAAATGCGGTTTTTTATTCTAAGGTTTTACTTTGTTAAACGCTTATCCTCTATTTCTGTAAAGGCTTCCTTTTGGACTATTTTTAATATTAATATTTCTGCTCTTTCCAACTCTTCAAATGCTAACATTCCAAAAGCTCTCTCTGGGTGCTTGATTCCATAATTATCTAAGAATCTGTACATCCAAGTAGATACTCTTATTAATTTTTCGTAAGAAGATATATCATCAAAACTTGTATTATTTTCTGTGTTTGTCACTCTGATGAATATGTTTCTTCTTTCAGAATTCATTATTTCAAAATTGGGCAATGTTTCAGATTTTGGCCATTCATCCGTCGATTTTCTTAACCGAGCACGTCCCTCCCACCATCGGCTGCGGTAGCCCAGTGGTCAAGGTATCGGATCATGGCAGGCATGTCACGAGTTCGAGCCCAGTACCACTCAAGACCCTCCGTGTAGGGCAGCGATGCATGTTAAATCTGTCGAGAGCTGAAACGTCCTCCCATTGGTGTGGTGTGGTAGTTAGGAGAGGGGGTGCCAGCTCAGATGTCGTTCAAGTTACTTGACCATGGTTCAAAAAGACGTGGTCCGTCGCCCAAAGCCCTCGTGTAGCTGAACAGTGTGACGTTAATATTCACTCACTCACCCTCCCACCATCGAGATTTACTTAAAACTTCTACGTTGCATCCTCGTGAAGGAAGATCGCTAGGATTTAATGAACCAGGAACTCATACACATAATTCCACTTTTCTTGATAGAGTTCTTTATTTCTTTTACCGTGTTACCAACGAATACTGGCCACGGGCCCTCTTCCTAACGAATTCTACGTACTCTTTCCTTTTTACATCAATTTCTGTTTCAACTCGACCCTTCCAATGCCAGGGTCAACGCTTTCTCCGATTTCAAACAAATCCGTTACCAAATCTTCCTTTTTGTCGTTTTCAAAAATTTTTCTTCTCTTCTCTGGTTTGAGAAAAGAGTGGGTGTGTTCAGTGGCGCACACAAGGGAGGGTCTGT
>BMAV01013205.1:408046-446673 GCA_019973955.1 Trichonephila inaurata madagascariensis
AAAAAAAAGAAGTTTTCTTAAACATAGATTTATTATTAAATCGTTATCCGTGGTTCTAACAGAAAATGAAAACTTGCATTTTTTTTCAAAATTTTTATTAGTAATTTAATACTTAATGCAAAATTTGTGTAATGTTTTTTTTTTCTTTTAATTTTTATTTTTAATGCAGAAAATGGTGGAATATAATTAAATGGGACTACATATACCATTTCTTGAAAAAAAAATTTTTTTTTCTTTGAGTTATATATGTAACAACTTTCCTTCGAACAGTGTAAAAATACGTTCCATTCGGTGGTCTAGAGTTATTCCATATTGGAAATAAATTTCGATTAAATATTACAAAAATATACTTATATCATCGACAAGGAGAAAAGCTCTTAAACAACTAAATTGAGAAACAGCATTGTTTTCCTGAGATTTCACTCATATTTGTTGGCTTAAAGTATTTTAAAGGGCTATTAAAAATCATCAAAAATCCATTTACCGTTAGAACTGTAGTAAGTACCGTAACCATCAATAGGAATATCTAAGTGATATATTTCGAAAGGTGAAGCAATGCATATTAGGAGAAACGCTTACTGTTTAAAAATAGATTCCCAGACAGCATTGCGAAAGAACCAAGTCATTTTGTGAAATTTTCATACTTGAAAAGTATTTAACATATATCTTGCACTTTTTTATCCTAACTCATAATTTCATGAATTGAAAATGAAGAATGTTCAAGAACGATTCCATTAAGATACACATCATGCTTAAAAAATTATTTTTCAAAAATCAAACTATTTCTCTATACATAGAAAAAGTTTTTCGTGATGCAGTAAATAATTTATTTATAGCTAGTAAAAAGTGGAATTGAACTGAAGAGAGGAGAACCAAGAAAGAATTTTGTTACAAAAAGAACAAATAAAAAAAAAGTGAACGAAAGATAGAAATTTTTAAAAATTAGATTAATTGAGAATTTACATCTTCAACAATTAAGAAAAACTTCGAACCAGGCGGTGAATTAAAACTACACACAATGCATATAAATTAGTCTTACAATTTGAGAAATGAGTACAAACTGTGTTGTGTAACTTGTACAATGGGTTGGCCTGCCGTGAGATGGACAAGGACTAATCTCCGGCCTCCTTCCTTGTAAATTTTAAAATTATTTTCATTAGAAAAGAAAATTTAATGTTATCAACTATAAATGTTGCAATCAATTTTTAAAATGAAATTAAAAGAATCATCAATTATCTCATACGATTTCAATCATCGACATTTTTATTTCAAATAATGGTGTATAATTAACTAATTAATCCTTTCATACGAAAATTTCATGTCGAATTCAAATTCACATATTCTGTTTCCTTAAGAACTAATTTAATACTCTAAAAAAAAAAAGAAAAACAAAATCTCACATTTTTAAAAAAAGATAAAATTTCATTCCAATAAAAAAAAAAAAAAAAAACTTAATTTCTATGATAAAATTCAATTTCTTATTTCTTAAATATAATTATTCAATTTCTTATACATATTATATCATTTTACACGTAATGCATGCAGAAAATTCAATGAACGAAATTTTTACCTATATAAAAAAATGTAGCAGTATTTTTTTCTTTTCTTTCTATTCTTTCTTTTTCTCGCGACACAGTGCAGGAAACCAGGGAAAAAACAAAAGCTTGGTTTAATCGTTCTATCCATTGCACTAATGTCCACAATTTGTTTCTTTTCGTAATACATCAATGTTCAACTTTATAAATAATTTTTTACCTCTATCGCAGAGGTCGCCAAATTTTTGACCTCACGGACCAATAAATTCATAATTTAATTCCCGCAGGCCACTAATTTGATTTTTTAAGTGTTAGATATATTTATAAGAAAAATTGTGATCTAAGAACACATAAAATGTACCTAGCTAATAAAATAAATATATTAATTGTAACCAAATTATGAAAGCTTTATTAATAAACCATAATAAAATAAACAAAAAAAACCCGTAAAAACAATTAAAAATGGTTTAAGTATATCACACTTTTAGCACTATACATCCTAGTGTAACACATTCTTTATTTACCGTGGCGTTATTCTATGAAGTAGCATTTTTATAACTTTTCATGTATTGTTATTAATTGAATTATATTTCAATTTATCTTAAAACATAACTTAATGGGATGAGTAAGTATATTCCACATTTTTCTGGGGACCAGCGAAATTTTCTCGTGGACCACCCCTTGGGCGACCGCTACTCTTATCTCGTTCCCTTTTCGAGAGAGGAAGGCTAACTCCTCAGTTTACCACCAGATGGCGCCTTAGGTGGTTTTATTGTAACGCATGGCTACTTTACAAAACCTAAACACCAGTTTTATGAATATATCAACAGCTGTTTCAAAGTTAAGAGGGTAGTAAGGAACTTTAGTGGGCATACTATATATTTATTATAATGTAATATTCGAAATAAACGTACGTTTCTATGAATATTGGGGTTTTTTTGCGGCCCATCTAAAGTTAAACCTTGTTTGTTTGGCCCAAGTTAGCCTTTGAGAGTTGCCCCCTTCCCCCCCGCCCTTTGTTCTACAGTGTGTCTAATTGAGTGACAGTAAAAAAAAAATGAACTTGATAATTCAGGTTATTTACTGTTCGCAATGGACATAAGAAATTATGTGCGTCATATATTAATATTTATAGAAGAATGCGATGAAATTGTTAAAGTAAGTTGCGAGGATTCCGAATTGTGATTCCGAATGAAATATTCGCAATTGATTTTTGCCAAAATCCTTCTTGACACTTAAAGGAAATCCGTGTCTTGCGTATGCCACGAAAATTAAGGAGATTTTCGAAGTTTTTTGTTGTTATTGTCGAAGGAATCAGTTAAAGTTTTTTCAGATTTAAAAATTTCTATCTATTAAGTTTTGAGACCAAAAAAAGAACAAAACTGATGATGAATACTGATAAAATACGAATTTTATACACGCAGAAAAGAAAGATAACTTTTACATGGCTTTATTTTTGATTCTGAGTTTCATTTAATCAAACATTAAAATAATTTTTAAAAGAAAAGGAAAGAAAGGTTCAACTTCTGTGTAACCATCTTTAGAAATTTCAACTCCTTTTGTCATAGCTAAATCATTATTACAACAAATATGCGACGCCTGTTTTAACTGTTTTTTAAATTTTCCATGAACTTTGATTTATTTAGTTGACAAAACAACGACTTCATGTTTTCCCAATATACATTCACTCAAAAAAGTATTGGAACACACTACCAGTTCATAGATTTTTATTGTAGTATTTTACTTAAACACACAAATGAAACAAAAAAAAGAAGTAAATGCTATTTTGGTAAATACAAATAATACTTTGAACAAAACTCACACGTTAATGAAATTATGGTTAAAATTGAAAATAAAAGAAATCGAGTTAAGAAAACATGCTCAAAAAAGTATTGGGACACTTCCCAATAAATCAAGTAAAACAATTAAACTTAGAAATCAATACCTTGTAGTGCCGCTCTTGCTCTTTATGACCTCTTAAAGTCTATTTGGCGTGTATTGGATCAAATTTTTTGCAAAACGATCTATCGATTTTGGTACACTCTTCGACCGAATATTTTCTGAAATCCCGCTTGTTAGAAATTTGGTGCTCATATAGTTTTTGCTGCAAATAATCCCAAACATGTTCAATGGAATTAAGATCTGGACTTTGTGCAGGACTCTTAATAACACTAGGACAATGGTAGAGAACGCATAACATGCAAATATCTGCAGTATGTTTCGGGTCATTAACTTGGTACAATTTAAAATGCCCTGAGATTCCCAGCTTTCTCACCCTTGGCTTTTAATTTCGCTTGAGAATGTCGAGATAGACATATTTATTCATTATACCATCAATGAAATTTAAGTTCCCGACTCCATATGCAGTCCCAGACAATTGGGTTACCACCTCCACATTTGGCAGTAGGTCGTAAATGTTTGACGTGCATTGCTGCATTTGATTTCCGTCAAACTTTTTGCTTGCCATTTGATCCGAAAATATTATATTTGCTTTCATCAATAAAAATTACATTTTCCTAATATTCCATTGGCTGCTTTACATACATTTTAGCAAATACCAACCTAGCTTCTCTATTTGCCTTGATAATGTAGGGCTTTCTTTGAGGTACTCTGCCATGATATGTTTCTAAAAAGATTTCTAACAGTTTCAGGATTTACTAATTTTCCGAACCTACTTTTACATTGCAAAGTCATTTTTACTGCACTAGTTCTTGGATTAATGTGTACTTGTCTCACTATCCACTTCTCTTCACGTTCATTAAATATCCTTGGACGTCCTGATTTTTACTTGTTTTCAACACTTTTTGTTTCCTTGAATCTATTAATAATGTTATAAACAGTAGACTTACTCAATTTTCCAAGATTTTTCCTTTATAGAGAAGAAATTTCTCCTCTTTCCAATGACGTATTACGAGACTACGCACACCAACCGATATATCTTTGTTTCTCGCCGGTTTCTATAAATAATCTTATGTGTTGAAACGTTTATGTTTCAATTTCGTCTAAAAAAGTGGTGTGAAATTAAATTCTATTCATGCGCTGCGTATTTGTTAAATTTCTCATTTCAAAAGTGTCCCAATACTTTTTTGACCCCAGTGTGCCTTTGAATTATATTTGAAAAGCTAGATCAAATTATAATTCTATAATTCTAATAAAATTTTCCTTATATACTGTGCACAAAATGTTATAATCTTTCTTAATTCATTTTGTTTTTGTTTTAATGAGATAAATATTTTTATAAATGGCCTTACACTTATGCATGCCAAGTGTCCCAATACTTTTTTAAGTGACTGTATATGTCAATTTCACTGAAAAAAGGGCAATGGATTTCTAATGGATATTTCGCACGTGCAATAGATATCGATGGATATAGATCGGTTATTATAATTTTTAACAAAGCAATAAATAATACCTTTGAACAATGTATTAAAAAGGGATAGACATACTATACAATGTAGAATATCCGTCTGAATGTATAAAAACCTCTAATTATCGAACTATTTAATGAACATTGGTTGTGTGTCTTTCGGTCTATAATTTGGCAACATTGATCTGCAAAATCATATAAGTGGTCTATTTTTGCCATATTCTTATGCGTAAGCTCGGCAGTTGTGTGCCTCTATTTTGTATGCATGTAATTGTGGATATTATGCAATTCGTGACACAAGCCATTGCGGTAGCTTGAACTACAACAATAATGCTGCACTGCCTTAATGTCGTTGACATTATGCACGAAAACAACACAATGGGAAACGCTTCCTGCCGACCCCCAATCGATGATAACTTATCTTTCTTTTTTACTTTAACGTGAGTTAACTACAAAAAAATTAAAATGTCAAACAAAACGATCTCTTTCGTGTGTATCTTTTTGAGATTCGAACGTAATTTATCTCCAACACGAAAAACATCGTACCACTTTGTAACGCTTACGTGTTAAAAAAGTTTCATTTTAAAAATAAAAATTCTCATTCCATCAATACACCACTTTTGAATTACTGAACGTCATTTCACAGTTTCTGTAGAATTTCTACTTGTCGATTCCAATCTATAACTGCAGCGATTATTTGAATACTTCAGTCATTCGTCTGCGAATTCCCGAACTTTCGATAACAATTTTAAAAACTCGCTCTACACATATATAAATGATGCAGAAAACTTTTTTTTAAAATGGATTTCGTTGTATTAGAATATACACAACAGTAAATATTTTAGAGCACTTAATAAGAAACTCTGTTGTGTTTATTAACGTCGCACTGTAAAGCAATATGCTTCGAAGAGTTGAGCCTCGGTCACACAAAGGACGACACCTGATCAGACACCGCCTCTCCATGCCAAGGGGAGGACTTGAGCTTCGACAAGTTTTATGTGCCCCTCAACACGGTGGGTCTCCAGTGCCACGAGTTCGTGCCCATAGCACTGCGGCCACTGGCCTGTATACAGAAGCAATCGAAAATGAAATCATTCCTCCATTTTTCTTTTTTTATCGCGACCGTTCAACTTCCTACTCGGCATGCATAATAATTAAAAATTCAAGGGAAAAAGTTTTAAATTTTAGCTATATAAACTAAATTTTCTTAAAAAAATCTCTAATTCTTTTTTTTTTTAAATGATCCTTTCCATTTAAACATCGAGTAATTTTTTAACAGCATTTATGAAAAGCTAAAGCCTTTCCTAATGACCTTTTTTAAGTGATTGGATATAATTTTTCAAAATTGTATAAGTATTAATGTTTCATTTTTTCTAAATTAATAATTATTTATAATCTATATAATTACTAAGCATTTATTTAAATTTTAATTGCATTAATTAACCAAAGTTTTGTTGTATTTTTTAATTGTTCGATGAATGCTAAAATATTTCCAGAAAAACGTTTCATCTTCTGTCTGTAGCAGCTCTGAAAAATGGTTCCATTCCTTTGGGTTGTCTCTATTTAATCTAGATCAATATATATCAGACTGGAATTAAATAAAATCAACTATGTCTGTCTATTTTTAAATCCAAACGTAATGCACTTTTTGTACTTAAGGGATTTGGTTGCGAATTCCCATATACTTCAAAATTTGAAAATATTATTTTTATTTTTAGTGGAAAATAATATAGACTAGACAGAGGGTATTCCAATTTTTTAAATCTCTTTTTGGAGTATATTTCCCAATCATTTCCTTAATTTTACTCAAATAATAAAAAAATTTCATAGAATGAACTTATAAATTCATTTGATCGAAATTGCAAGAGGTTACGAAATACATAAAATTATAAGCATTACGAATACATTAATGCATACATTGCATACATTAATACACTGGCATCCAAAATGAAGGTTACAAACACAAAAAAATGCAATATCTTTGTATATAATATTTTATTTGTACAGACATAAATTTTTGTACATACATTCCTCATACTCTGAGAATAAATTATGCTCACAAATAAAATCTTAATGAAGGTTACTTCTCGTAATATGCAAATTAGATCAAAAATTGTCAAAACACGCCGTGTAATAATTAAAAAAAACTGAATGTCTAATAAAAAATGTGCTCCCCCCCCTTCCTGCTGCTTCAGAACGAGCTCTCATGCTACAAATTAGGTTGTTAATTTCATCATGTGGCGGTAATTCCTACTCTTTCTTCTATCCGACGCGTGTTTGGAGGGTATTGACGACGAAAAATGACTCGTCGTAAAACATTTCAAACTTATTCGATAGGATTTAGGTCAGAAGATTTTGCTGGCCCTTTCATGCGGTAAATATCCTCTTCTTCAAGAAAGTCTTCGAAAAGATTAGCTCTGTGAGGCATCGCATTATATCGTCCATAAAACTAAAATCTTGACCAATTTCTCCTCGGAACAGTCTCGCATCAGGTTCGCTTTGCAGTAACAGAACCCTCATCCAAAATATGTAGCGATGAACGGCTGTCTAACGTAATGCCTCCCCAAACAAGAATTCCATACCTCCAAATGCGTCGGATTCTCTTACTATGTTAGAAAGTTGGCAACCAGGCACTCTCCAAATGAAAACTCGACGAGAATCACTATTGGTACTGAACCTGGACTCATTAGTAATAAGTACACAACCCTACTCTTGACATGTTCTTGACTCCATATAAGACGAACTTTTTTCTGCAATGAGTTAAGTAGGACACATACCACTGGTCATCGGGCATAAAAGACAATTAAGCGTTTGTAAACAGTTTTTCTAGAAATTGTATTTCTAGTGGCAGCAGCAAAGTCCTGAACCAGCTCCTTAGCTCTCTATGACGACGTTGCATTTACTTTCAAATATAGATATTTTGTAAATGTTTTAGTTTTCGGTCGATTTTTTCAGGTTTTCTAACAACAGCATCCGTTGTTTCAAATTGTTTCCAAAGTTTGGATATCACCATTCGAGAAACATTTAGTTTTCAGGCTTGAAACATCCCACCCTCAATCCATCCTCTAAACGATTGTCAAAACTCATTTTAACACAACTGACTCTGCTTATCACGTCTAAACACAAAATTCAAAGCTCTACTGTTTTAACTTTTTGTATTCAAAACGTTCATAAAACAAAAACTTTTTATCAGTCAAAACTCACAAAATTAGGATATGTTACTTGATTTTGCTCACTTTATACATGATATGTTTTTAAATTATGTAATTTAAGTAGTTTTTTAAAGTAAAAAATTAAAAAGTTCTTGAGATATTTGGAAGTTAGCGTTTGTAACGTTAATTTGCACAATAGTGTACATTCACTGCGAAATTGATTGTAAGGTTACTAAACACATAACTTCCAATGTTTTTATTGTGTATTGAAAAGGTATACAAGTCTACAAACTTCGTCTAATTCAATTCAAAGAAAAGTATCGTTAATTAATCCATCTAGAAGCCATTTTGAATATTTACTTACGTACTCCTTCCTGTAATTTTTTAATTTTTACTTGAATGTCTTGGTAGTGTATCCAAAAGGGAAAAAAGATGAGAAAAGTTTCTGCAGAATGTTTTCTACTTTTTTTAAAAAAAAATTTCTTACATTTTAAAATTCTTGGTGTTGTCCCATTGAAGTAGATACAAAAATAATTTCAAAAACTGCAGGGAAAAATATGCAATTTTTTGCAGAACATTCATAAATTTTTCTTCTTTGGATGTCAAATAATTTTAATGAAGTATTCCTTCATTTAAAATAAGGTATTTTACAATTGACTTTATATATGACCCTTATATAAAAATAGAGAAAAATCCGAAAAATAAGGTTAAATTTTTTTATGTTCACATGACAAATGAAACCACGTGTTCTTCGTTGAATTCCAAATTGACATTAAATTTTTACTTGCTCTACATTTAAAATTTAAATAAAATTTCAAATTTTTAATAGGGAAAAAATTTTCAAATATTAAAATTCTTCAAAGTGATTTTCAAAATTAAAAAAAAAAATTCTTTTATCATGCTTATATTTTTAACTCAATTACATTTTGTTTATCTGTATGTGTTATACAAATATATACATTGACAAGCATGTACTTTTCAAAAGAAAGTTTATGCAAAAAACAAAAGTTTTCGAGATGAATTGATTGGCTGTAAATACGTAATTGCAGTTTTCATGTGACTATGACGTCACATGACTTTAACCCATTAATTCGTGAATTTCTAAAATTCTGTCGAGTGATGAAGTATTATCTTTTTATTTGTCTCAATTTACTTTTCATATTTAATCTCTGAGGTTAGAAATTGTTAACAAAGTGACAAACTTTCGTAAGTATACAATGGAACAAAAATTGTTAAGTAAAAAATCACCTAAATAATCACCATTTTTACGCCTTGGTTCTAAAATAACATATCGATGGAAAAAAAAAGAATCGAAAATAATATAATTTCATTTTAAAGAAACTATCAATTTAGTTAACTAAGACATTCAAAAAATATCTAATTATTTAAAAATATGAAAATATTATACTTTAAATTATGCTTAATTGGTAAATTTAGTACACAGTGCTCCGAAACTCCGTAGTAAATGTTAAATTTATGAGGTAAAAAAAAATTTCAAGAACTCAATTTAAAAAAAACCCACTACTATATGTTCTGCTTTTCAAAACATCTGCCTTCCATTTGTATTAAATGTGATCGATAATATCGATTTTGTAAACTATTTTCATTGTTTATTAATACATGTGGAGTATATACCGCTCGACGAAAAACGCCGTCTCTGAGAAAACTGATTCTTAAGTTAAAAGAAATAAGAAAATTATCAACGTGTTTGAATAAAAAAAATGCGCGAATAACACCTGCAATCAATTGAAATTTACTGTATTTTAGACAGTAGTATTTTAAGCAATCCTTTTAACTTGAATTGAAAACTATTGAGTGTCAAAGTTTTTTTCTTTTCTAAAAGAGTAATTTCTAGCATAGCCATTTGATCTTGTTTTTTTTTTTTTTTTTTTTTGAACTTGAGTGATAAAAACTGAAATATCAGTTCTTTAGCAAATTTAATTTCTTTGAATATTTTTTTTTAAATATTCGGTACCATTGTCTGAAAATTACATTCTACGAAGAATGTATTCAATTTGAAAGAAAATGGCTGTAAAGTAAATATGATATTTTATGGTTCTACACTGCAAAAGCACGCGAAAAGTAAACTTGATATTCGCAATTTTCTTATTCGACGCCTACACATCTGGGATAAGACTAAACACAAAATAAATTGATATTTTAGTTATAATATTCGTGCTAATAAATTGCAAGATATTTTTTTTATTTACTTGATTTGTTTATATTCCGCCCTGAAATTTACCCAGAAAATCAAATCAGATTTGCACAAAAAATCAGTTCAAAGACATCATAAATTGTAAGCTAATTTTTATTTTATTAGGAAATTATTTAAGGTCAAAAACACGAGCACTTGTAAGAATTATTAGTTATTAAAATAACTGATACATGTATTTTTTTCTGCTGTAATTATAGCATAAAAACATCGAACACTAAATTCAATAATTATTTTTTTTGAATTCCTTAATTCATAAAACAAGCATATTCAGTTCCCATCAAATTTTGAACTATATTTCAGAAAACGGTTTGCATTAATTTCTGGTGGAGATAAATATAAATACGAGGAAAATTAAATACTAAAAATAGGTAAATCCAAGTACAAGAAAGAGATAAAAACAAACGAAAAAAGAATGATACAAAATTACTCAAAAATTTAATTGCACAAATGAAGGTTAACTCGTTTTTAAGATAATACTTATTTTGTTAAAAAAATTAAATTTCTCGTATTCATCCCTTTATAAAAAAACTTAAGGTATCCGACTACCCTAAAATCATGACTTTTTTAAAAAATTGACAAACTTTTTTATAGATTTTATTTTATAGGTCATCTTATTAGCTTTATAAAAATACCAATATCTTTAATTTTCTATTCACTGGAACAAAAACTACGTTTTAGTAAAAGCAAATGCCATAACTTTACATAATATGTCAAAAATTAAAAAACGTTCAACTCGAAATGTTTTTTTTTTCGAAAAGCTCAAACCAGGATAGCGATTGCTCAAAAAGTTTTGAAAATAATTTGCTGAATTTTTTTGTGTATGTTCCGTATAACTGTAGAAGTGTTTTAACCTTCAGATTTATTACAATCACTGTTTTGTTACAAAACTTACGTTTCTTTATGTAAACGTAATCACTGTTTTTGTAAGCAATTTCATACAGTAACTAAGATAAAGTGCTCTAGTTTTTGTAAAAATTAAATTATCTCTTATCCTGAAGGTCATTTCAAAAAGGAATAGCAAATGAATACATAGAAATTGAAAAATTTGAGAGAATTTGTTAATTTACTATTTGTACAGAGCGGGCCCCGTTTATGTAATTTTTTGTCAATTTTTACCCATTTTTCCCCATATTAGTAGTTCATTTATTTTTCTCTCCTTAATATTAGCCTTTTTTTTCTTAAAATGTACTAAGAAAATCTAAAAACCACAATAAAAATCTTCATATCGCCATTTTTTTAAAAAAAAAAGTTGTCGCAAGTAGTCGGATGCCTTAAGCCATTTTCTAATACAAATATATATTACTGTTGCTGTGTATAG
Organism: Trichonephila inaurata madagascariensis; assembly: GCA_019973955.1. Taxonomy (NCBI): domain Eukaryota; kingdom Metazoa; phylum Arthropoda; class Arachnida; order Araneae; family Nephilidae; genus Trichonephila; species Trichonephila inaurata. Next base: position 419,634 of record BMAV01013205.1, read on the forward strand.
ATCTTCCTTTTCCAAAGAGCATTTCACCTTAAACTGGGGTCCGCGGACCTCCGGAGGTTCCCAGTACCTTTCCGCGAAAGGGTGTCATTTAATGTTAAGATTTTCCGCTTTTACTGATTGTGAAAGGTCTTGTGGAAAATCTGAAAGATGAGTGTGTGCATCTAAGAGTAGGGTACTCATTTTCTCCCAATCAAAAAACTACTAGAACTTGTATTTCGATCAAGAATACTAATTTAAATTTTTTGCAACTATACAGCCACTACTAAAGCGTAATAAGTTTTAATTAGATATTAATCTCAGGGACATAGCCTCTGCAATATCAATGATAAACCCCAGGGCCCCCAAGCCCCAGAGGCTCCAACATGTACACTATCTGGCCGAAAGTATCCGGACACCCAGTGGTATGGACTTAGAGCGTCCTGAGGCACATATTAATATGATGTTGGTCCCCCTTTTGCATGGATGACAGCCTGACACGTTTGGAAAAACTTTCCACCAATTTTTGATAGGTGACCATAGGAATTGCCTTCCAGGCGTCCATCACAGCTGAAGTGAGTGCTTGCAGTAAAAATGGTAATTTAGCTGGCAACGTAATCTGCGCTCTAATTCGTCCCAAAGGTGTTCTATGGGATTTAGATCGGGGCTCTGAGAATTCCAGTCCAGTTTTTGAACACCCATTTCGTCAAACCACGTCTGTGCAAGCCTTGATGTGTTAATGGAGAAGTTATCCTGCTGGAAGAGAAATGGGCCTTCCCCGAAATATTGCCAAGGAGTTGGGAGGGCAGCATTGTCCAGAATGTCCACATACATCTCAGAGTTCATGTTTCCAATCACAGGAACTAACGGGCCCAGGCCAAACCATTATGTCCAACCACCTTCCACCACCAAACTTAACAGTCGCAGCAATGCAGTCAATAAAGAAACGTTCGCCGAGCATCCGCCACAAACCCAGACGCGTCCATCCGACTGCCAGACTGTAAAGCGAGATTCATCACTCTAAAGAACAGTTTTCCACATGTCCACAGTCCAATGACGGTGAGCTCTACACCATTGCAATCGATGCTTCGCATTCTGTGGAGTAATGTTTGGCTTGTGAGCGGCTGCACGACCATGGAATCCCAAGTATTTTAACTCTCGATGGACAGTCCTGTGGCTAACACTAATTCCTGATGAACTTTTTAACTCCTGAGAAATTTCCACCAACGAGGACAAGATTTTGTTTCACTACCCTTTTCAGAGTTCTGCGGCTGCGTTCACCAAGTATTTTCGGCCTACCGGTTCGTTTTTCTGCCGTTTCACTGCCTCGACGTTTCCACTTCCCAATTACATCATTCACAGTGGATTTAGGCTTCTGTCGAATATCGGCAATCTCACGAACTAATTTCCCACAAAGGTGGCATCCCACTATACTGCCACGATCCAACTCACTAAGCTTCTTTGACTTACTCATTGCCTCACAAACGCATAAACACAATCTGACAAACCACTACCAACATTTTAATTGCTTTCAATTACGTATCAAATTGCGTCACTCGCCAGAACCCCTTTTTTAAGGTGTGTTCGGATACTTTTGGTCAGATAGTGTATCAGTAAAATAAAGTTACATGTTAAGGGGCCCCAAAATAGGGTTTAATACAGGGTTCTCTCGGAACCATTGGTTACTGTGTTCTTAAGGTATCCGACTACTTGCGACAACTTTTTTTAAAATAATGGATATACGGAGAAAACATTTTTGTGGTTTTTAGATTTATTTAGTGCATTTTAAGACAAAAAAGACTAAAATTAAGAAGAGAAAGAAATTATTACTACTAAAATGGGAAAAAATAGGTAAAAATTGACAAAAAATTACATAAACGGGGCCCGCTCTGTACAAATAGTAAACGAACAAATTCTCAATTTTTCACTTTTGATGTATTACTTTGCTATTCCTTTTTGAAATGACTTTCAGGATAAGAGATATTTTAATTTTTACAAAAACTAGAGCACTTTATCTTAGTTATAATATGAAATTGCTTAAAAAAAAACAGTGATTATATTCACATAAAGAACTCTAAATTTTGTAATAAAACAGTGATTGATAAATCTGAAGATTAAAACGCTTCTATTGTTATAAAGAACATACTAAAAAAGTATCAGCAAATTATTTTAAAAACTTTTTGAGCAATCGCTGTCCCCGTTTGAATTTTTCGAAAAAAACACATTTCGTGCAAAATGCATTTTAAAGTTTGACATCTTATGTAATGTTATGGTATCTGCTTTTACTAAAACACCTGCAGATTTTGTTCTAATTAATGGAAAATAAAAACCTTGGTATTTTTATGAAGCTAATGAGATAGCCTATAAAATAAAAACACAAAACAAATTTGTCCATTTTTCAAAAAAAATCATGATTTTAGGGTAGTCGGATACCTTAAAGGAAAAAATGAAATGTTAAAAAAAGTTTGAATAAGTAGCAGAGACAGTTTTAGAATTATTGAGGAATCTTTAAATCCCTCAGCCATGCGTTGGGAATTAGAGAGGGGTGTTCAAAAACCTTCGGGGTCCATGATATCAGACATACACGATTGTAGAGTCGAAGTTGTAAAGCTGCTAAAAATATGTCGACTCCGATTCCACTTTTAGCTGACGAGTTTAAATTTGAAATGAAATTAAAGTGAATTGGTAAAAAAATAATGATGAGCTGAGTTATATTTATTTGTATTTTATTGTGAATTAGATATTGAGAAATATTAGGATAATACTGAAAAGAACTAAAAACCTTTAAATATAAAAATGAAAGAATACAAACAAGATTTCTACTTGAAGAAATAGTGATATGGGATCGCTCTTGCACAACACCTTTTTTAGAACTTACAAATCTATTAAATATAGAATAATCCCTATCAACAACAGTAACAGTTCTTACTCAAGTTAGTGTGGAAAGATTATTCTCAGCTCTGAAGTTCATTCAATCGGATCAGCGATCCTCTATCAAAGAAGATTTTGCCGAAGCTATACGGTTTTCCAGAAATTGCTAAGACCAGTTTTTTTTTCCATTCCCTAAAAATGCTAATTAACATAAATAATCTGCTATGCCATCAATTTTTTCTATGACATCTACAGCTTCTTTTATATCTAAAAGAATAAGCTTTAACACACGCGTATATGTTTAATCAGGGGGGCGCAATCGAAGTCGGTCAATTTCCCTGCCGACTCCACAGCTCTGGATGTATAAAAAGGGAAGCGACGATCGAAAGTTTAAGAACCGCTGGACTATATCCCTGTTTGGACATATGATTTTCTCAATTGACGCATGCGTGTTTGTTTCAATGCTTACTGCACAATTGGCACCGCAGCAGTAAAAAAAAATTGAAATTTTTTTAAGGCTTTTTGACGACACTCTTTTAATAATGAAAATATCCTGTCAGAGATAATTCTTACTTACTGTTTCAACGTTTTAACCTTTTTTTTTTCCTTCTGTCATGGAAATACTCTTAATTTTTTTTTTCTATTTTTCTTGTATTTCAGAAGGTGAACCGAAAGGCTCGCGCCAAGATGATGGTGTGCATGATGAAGATACTCACCTGAAAACTTGTGATGTCCTTTATTTGTTTGTAAGAAATGTCTTTAATTTCTCAACCATTCATGTACATTGTGCAATAGCATCATTTTTTTTCATAATAAACACTTATCTTAATTATACCTTTGTTTCGAATGTTATTATTATTTGATCTACATTGTAACAAAATTTCTAATGCTGCAATACCATTAATTTAGAACACAGTGTGATACCGCCCCTCCCCCTTTGGTGACCGTATCTTTGATTGTCAGCGTGAGCTAGAGGTGTAGGATTTGTAAAAGGAATAGACATTTTTAATTCTTAATATGACTTTATTAAGAATAGAACTTAAATGTCTAACAATTTTGATAAATTTAAATGAGTGAGAATCTAGAATGAACGAACACACAGTGATAGTTAAACTGAATCACGTAATTTAGACCACTTTCTCTAAGTTATAATTATTTTCCGCCTACTCTTACTTCTAATAATATTACAAGTCCTATATAATATCAAACAATCAGTCCTACCTTAATCCAACTAAGATTCGATTTCTATGTGGAGACGTCTGGGCGCGTGCAATGGTATGCACCTTGTATTACTAGTTTACTTTCCAGGTAACTTAACGAGTGGCTGTCAATTCACGCTTGTATCTCTTCAAACATAACTTTCCCCAAATTGCCATCATGCTTACTGAAACTTCTGTTCTCTTAAAAGCTATCTTATGTGCATTTCTTGTTCACATTTCGCTTCTTGGGTTTTGGTTCGAAAAGAGTTGCCATTAATCTTGGCCATCAAAGAACCCAGAGGTTATGTTAAAGAAAAGACGCTTGAGCCCGTCACAACAGGATTCATTGCATCGGATATATTTTATACATACATTGCAAATTTGTAAATTGCTCCCATTATAGGACACATCTACGTGTTTTGTGTATAATTTAAGCATACGAGTGGATTTTTCATTTGATGTTAGCTGTTTTCCTAGTTAATTAAATTTTGTTCACTTTTATCAAGGATACTCTTCCCTTGAAAAAAAAAATAATCTCTATATCAACTTCTCCTCAATGAGTTAAATCATATGAAAAAGGAACATGTTCCTGTATATTCTTTAAGGTTAAAACTCGTTGAATGAAATTCCGTATAATTTTCCTGAAATATTCACAAAAAATGTTTGAGCAAATACTTAAATTAAAAGAGACTATATTCAATATATGTTATTGTGGTGTATAGAACCCGTGACCTTCGGGCTGGAAGCCTAGTAACATAATCACTAGACAAAAGTGATCCCCTGTGTCCGCACGCTGTTACTGGCTTATGATTATAGCGCCGTTCGAATATAGTTTTATGTTCACGATTAAATAAATCATTAATGCAATTTCTAAATGCACGGAGACTCAATTATATATTACTAAAGCACAAAATTTTGATCAATTATAACAGATAGTAAAAATAATTTCTTTTTCCATGTTTAAAAGCTGTAGTTAAAAACCAAATAAATATCAATCGATATAAACATCTATTTATGACATTTTAGTGAACTTCTAAAACGAGATAAATGTCATTACATATTAAATTCCAAAAGACTCAAAGCTTGATCTCAAATTCTTAAAATTGCTATTCTCTTTAACGACTTTAAAAATGCTCCCCTGTCTGAATAATCCACCAATCCATAATACTCTCTGAGCTTTTAGAATTTTCATCACGTCCTCCTGGAGTTCTATAACAAATCATTACCGCCTTTCAGTCTTGATTCCTCATTTTTCGCGCCCTTTTCGAATTCCATCTCGAATGAGCATTCCATTTTCGACAGGTACAAATTTCCGACCGTTTGTTTCCATTGTTAGGACGGAAATCACAGCCGATTTTCCCTTTAAGTAAACTGCGCTTAATTGAGCCCGACACGGCGCCGTCTTCTAGCGAATTCCAATTGATTCGAAGCGCGGGAGAGGGGAACTCACAATCAACGAAATTATACGGGGTTGCTGAAACGTGAATAATAAATCAGAATGGATTCTATAAAGGGGAGAATGTCCTCTTTCAAAATTCAGAGAAAAGTTCTATAGCGTGTCTGGTGGTGCCTTCAGATGTAGAAAATAAAAAACTGATTTAAAAAACTATAATAATATTTTTAATTTTTTTGATTAAACTTTACATGTTTAAATAAGAAAATATTCCTTACTAGCCGCAACCTGCCGCCTCGCTGGGTATTTCTTGACATTGTAAGATCATACATTCTTATTAGGTCATTGTTATCTATGTCCAAGCATTAAGTCTTCTACTGTATCGAGAGGTCGAGGTAGCCTAGTGTGGTCAAGGTAACGGATTCGTGGCCGGCATGTCATAGTTCGAGTCTAGTACCGCTGAAGACCCACCGTGTAGGAAGGCGACGCAAGTTAAATATGTCGAAGCTCAAACGTCCTCCAGTTGGTGTGGTGTGGAAGTTAGGAGAGGGGGATGCCAGCTCAGGTGTCTTCCTCATCACTAATCACTCACTCAACTGTATTGAAAAACATTCTTATAGCACGCGCATTTTGATTTAAAAAGGACAGGACGTATCTGAATTCATTAAAAGCAACATGCTTCACAAATTCCAAGTCTGTTCAAAAAGGAATTTTTTTTATCTATCCCGCAACACGCCTTGAGAATGGATTGACGAAACACCCTTGCTTCTCACTGGGAGGAATATCCCAGCCGAGTTTCAAGAGTTCTAGAGATCTCGCGATCATGGAGTCGCTTTTCTCCTCTATATATGTATACTTTTTTTTTCACATTTGCTCACTGCGACTGCCGCCTTTTGACTGAATGAGCAATAATGGTGGTAGGCCTATACGTGGACGATGCTCATCACACATGTAGCCAGCCCAATATTTTGTCGAATACAACCGGAAATAAGATTAAATTATTAGAATCATGATCTTAATAAGGCTGAGTCAATAACGAGACGAGGCCTTCAGACGTCCCTGCTTATGTGTACAATTTTTTACGAGTATTAGTGTTATAATATCCAACTCAATAAATGCCCTAAAGGAAAATCAGACACATGACCAGTTCATGCAACTGCAGTCCAAGTGTGGTTTCCGACAACATGCATGATATACTTTAAACTTATTTTTTTAAAAATTCGTCGATTAAATCAACATTATACTGGGTATATAAAATAACCTTTTTTAAACTTAATTTATGTTTGTACTTGGAGTAAGTTGCCCACGTACATTGAAATAACCCTACATCAGGGATGGCAAACCAGTGGCACGTGACACAATATTTTGGGCACGCCAGCCATCAAAATGGTTCGCATTTATTTATTTTTTCAAAATAACAAAGTTCAGTCTGAAGTATTGTGAACAAACACGAGCGATTGGTCGCAGGGCGGTGGAAGAGCAGACTCGTTTGTTAGTGTCTTGCCTTAGTCAAGTCGTAGACTATGAAGCAAAATTTGTCTAAGCATATCATAGCCAATTTCGTTAACTGTATTTTAAAGTTTATTTGTGTTATATTTACGATTTTTAACTGTTATTTAGCATGGTTAGTTCAGCAAAAGAACAAAACTGCAAGATAGTAAATGTAAGTGTTCTGGAACAGAGTGGTACGCAGAACATCGTCTGTAAAAAGGCATTTTGAAGCAAAGCACAAATCCTCTTATCAAAAAAGGGAGCCACAGAAAAATAATTAATTGCTTGGAAACCTTTTGGTAGATGCACTAAAAGTAACATCTTGCACAATCTTAATATAAGTTATTTGTCATCTAATCTGAAAACAACAGAAGTTACATCAATGTTACTTTAATTTGAATTATATATATGACAAACATTTGCAACTGTGCAGAGCAAAAGGTTTTTTTTTTTTTTTTGTTTTAAATAAAGAGTTTTGAATTGTTAGAGTTTAGTTTTATTATTTTTCCAATAACTACAAATCAAAATTATTTGATGGCACGTTTATACCTCATTAAACACTTCTATAGAAAAAATGGCAAGTTGATGAATAAAAGTTCACCACCCCTGTTCTATATAATCATTATAGATCAAGTTAGACATAGAAGAGAAACAATTATAATATTCTTCTATTTCGGACATTCTAAAATAGACAGCGAGATGAATTGATGAAAAAAAGAAGTTGCTAATGTTTTTCTTTGTATAAAACGTTCGAAAAATATTAGCTCTCTCTCTCTCTCTATCCCTCAATATATTAATAAATTTTTCTATTTCATAGAAGCACGCTGCTAAAAAAATTGCTAAATTGATTTCCTTGAATTATTTAATTAAAACAAATTTTTTATTACGACATATATACTTGAGTTATAACAATTATTTAACTATTTTACTGATGAATAAACGATTGCAAACAACATTGGAATTACTTTAGAATCTTTTTCTATAAATATTTGCTAATCATGTCAAACCCTTTCTTCGAAAATGAGCTTTAAAATCCCCTTCATTTAAATATGGCAATAATTCATTTTTAAAAGCAAAATAAAATAAGAGACAAAAGTAAGTAAGAGGCTTTCTTTAATAATAGCTGACTATGCTGCGCAGGGTATTTCTATTCGACGTACTTGATTGAAAAAAATATTTTATAAACCGTGTGTTTTATGTTTTTGCATTTTACAAATACTAGAGATAATAATTTCTACATTCGGTTAAAAGCGTGTACAAGTAGTGAAACAAAATTGCCTTCTCCATCATAATAATATTACATTTAAATGAAACTGACATATTTTTCTTTCAATATTTTCAGCGCTACATTATATTCAGTGAAAAAAATTATTGAATTGTGTTACTCCATTGAATCTGTAAAACGTATTCTTAATTCAATTGTACTAAAAGAAATTTTGAAGCTCGTCTCTGTAACAAAAATTCTTCGTCCTCAAGCAGAATTTGATCTTTTCCATTTCCGGAGCATCGTGTCCCTCTCCAAAGTAGGGTGCTTTTTTTCGAACGTCTGAGCTAAATACGTCCTCCTCGTGCGCCTCTTTTTAAATCCCCGTGTATGTTAGCGAGAGCACGTTGCTCTGACACAGCCTGAAAGGACGAACACTTGTTCTTCAGCGTCAAGATTTGATATTTGTCCGCTGCAGCATACAGTTTCAAAGCACTATCCCACTGCAGTCCCTCCAAGTCGTTTAACAACAGCATTCGGCGCACAGTGTCGTCTTCTAAATCTGGAACATCGACACATTCTTGTATCTGTGGCGGCGTGATATCTTTATAAACTAGTACCAAACATCACGCGAAGACGATCGTTTTGGCGTGGTCGATAAAGTACTCGCGTTCGGAACGGAAGGTAACAGATCGAATCCATCCTTCCTTTATGACCCTGGCCGTGCGAAGTGAGCCGCACACTTCACGCGCCGCAGTCGTGGCGCCATCTATCCACCGCAAAAGCAACTAAGCCGTCTCAAACCATCACGCACGAATGACGCAATCCACCAAGTGACGCAACTGCTTACATGCTCTCCACGAATATGGTATAGTTCGTTCGCCTATTCGCCGAATCACTGGCATGGAGGGTATGTGGCACATTTGGGACAAACACATTCTTCATCATACGATATGGCCACTGTCGATTTTCTGCATTATGAAAATCCTTCGACTTGGGCCGGGGTCGATTGATTGATTGATTTAATATTAACGTCACACTATTCAGCTACACGAGGGCTCTTGGCGACAGAACTTCATAATTTTGAACCATGGTCAAGTGACGAGGACGACACCTGATATGTCACCCCCTCTTCTAACTTACGCACCACACCAACAGGAGGACGTTTGAGCCTCGACAGATTAACTGGGTTCGAAATCATGACTCGGCTACAGCGGCCACTAGTGGACGGTGGCTTCGGTAGCCGAGTAGTCATTGTTGGGAACATTTATCCGGCGAAGCCGAGTCGCGGATTAGAATTGTAGATCCGTAGAGTATCCGCTGTGTAGAGAGGCTGATGCATATTAAATCTTCCATGGTTCAAAGTTTTCGCGTTGGTGTGGTGTGGAAGTTTGGACAGGAGATACCAGCTGGGTTGTCCTCGTCACTTAACCATGATTCAAAATAATGAGATCCTTCGCCAATAGTCCTCGACACGGAATCTCGTTCTGCGACGTAAATTAAATTTAAATTACATAATGTACCTTCTTTTCCACCATGAATATGATGATTTTAGGGTCTATTTGTCGAAACCCTATAGCGTTAATATAGTAATATACACTGCAAGTAATATACACTGTTTTTTATCGCAATTAAATAATAAAAAAATTTCTCGAGTTTGGTGATTGATTGTGAATTAAAATCATACTCAAATGACAATGGGGCTATTCAAGGCCTAAATTTGTAATTAGGAGACATTTGAGTTTGCACTCCATTTTCCAAACTTCTACAATGCCTCAACAATACTATCGTGCATAACCTCTTTTACACGTTGGCACAAGTTATCTGACAAAGATTCAATAATGTCAAAACATTAATAAACAGCTCATACGCTGGCTGGTGGTCCACACAGTCAACTCTTCACAATTCACCTTCTATATAAAACGCACTATTTTTAAACATGAATCTGATGATTGGAAGAATTTTTTCGTTGATTACATTTTAATTAATAACGATAGATTCAAGTCGTATGAACGGAATATTTCTTGCAATCGTGTAACAATCACGTATTGCTTCGTGGATTTTTAATTCAAGTCGTATTCATTAAGAACACCAAGCAACTGGCAGTGGACCTCATAATTTTGAGCTAGGGTTAAGTGATGAGGGTCGCTCTCGAAACAGAGTCAATACGACAGCGCGAGTTCTAACCTTTACAAATGTCAAGTTGGCGAAAAGGCTGGAACCCCTTTCGGCCACGAGATCGCAAACATCTGGCTATCGTGGTTATTGAATATTTGACTAGAGGAGAATACTTAAGGGATGCTTGAGAAGGGGGGGAAGAAATCTTTTCCTCCTTCGAAAAAGTACGCGTTATGGAGGAAAAAGCAGTTCTCCTACTCTGCTCGTGTGAACAAATTAAATTGTATCTCCCCTGAAGGATTTGATTAGGAAACATAAGCATTGCATTTCTTTACTTAATTTCATAAAATATTTTCCTTGATTGAACATAGCGCAAGGTCAAAAAGCAATCGTCCCCAACCTCACACACAATCAATATTCCCAGACTGACCCCATTGTTGCAAACAGTCAATTCATCTACAATACTTGAATGAACATTTCCATGGATTCTTATATTATTTACATTTCCTTTTATTTAATGACATCTGTTGACGGTCTATAGAACATCGAGCTACGCATTCTTCCAAGGGCAATAACATGACTTGTTCTAACTGTTCTGCTGTTATGAAGTCCTTTCCGCATTAACTTCTGAAGAATCAGGATTCACGCTTTATTTTTGAATTGAATATCTCTAATAACTGAATCTTGGAAATTATATCTAAATGAACACACCAGTGAACATTTTGTAAAACAGAAATATATTTTTATCTTTAAAACCCTCGTCCCACTATTGAAACTCATAATTTATTGAAAGAAGCATATGGCGATGAGGGTTTATCGTGTGCACGTGTTTTTGAGTAGTTTAAGCATTTTTAAAATAGTCGAGAAGACGTTGAATCCCTCCCGTATCGCCCTTCCATTTCAAAAACGGATGGCAATGTCGAAAAACTCCGTAATCTCGTTCTGTCTGACCATCGGTTAAGTATTCATGCTGTTTCTAATACTGTAAGGATTGACAAACAGGGATTCCAATACCGGTATTTTGAGCCATTTGTACAATTTTGAAATACCGGCATTCACAAGTTTAAAACCGGTTCTTCGGTATTTACTAGAATTTTTTTTTAAAAAACATTTCCACTATATTGTAACGTCGTGAGTAGATAACAAACAAAGAAAAATAGTCACAGCCTCGTTTTAAAATTAAAGCAATATTTATCATTGGTTACTATATATGAAGTAATAAATTCCAATAAATATGCCAAGCCGGTGCAGTCAGCCTCAGTCGTGGGAGTTCAATCTTTTTCCCGAATCATCTCTCAACGCTACAGGCGTTTATCCTCTCTTCTTTCTATCCTCCACCGTCCAAGTCTCTTTATTTCCGGGCTCCTCTCAAGTGTTCTCCATCCAGAGTTCTCCTCTCGTCTCCTAAAAAAACCCTTTTTAAACACCAGGGGCGGGTCCACAACACGCCCCTCGTCTCTTTTCATTGGCAGGCCACAAAAGTCTGCCCTCGTCCCCTGGGCCACATTCGTGTCCTATTTGTGTATCAAATATAAATACATACCCGGTCAGTCTGAAATGTAAAGGGGCCATCATTCTTGTCGAACACCTGTGGATACACTTGTCTATCACACCACCTGTGTTCTATAATCCTATTCTCTCGACATCGGCCGAGGCGATAGGATTCTTTCATACAGGCTTTACCTATTGTAAATGGGGTGCCGTCTCTTTTTGGCCATTATGACTACCAGACTGGGGTGTCGGCGTTTGCTCGAGGTCAGGCAATAAGCAATGACCTCATGGCCACGTGCACTTGTCCCTTAACATCTGTTCGGAGCCATAAAACTTAGCATGAATGGAAGGGTGGGGTTCACCCCAATCGAAGATGTCACAACATGTTCGGGGATCGCCAACATAGCAAATTAGTATGCGGTTTTTGTTTTTATGTTATAGTTTTAATTATTGCACCACGATTAAAATATATTATAAATGAAATAATTTTACATCCGTTTCAGAATTTAAAGGTATTAAATGTCTATATTCCGCTCATTCGGTTGTTCTTACTTTTATTTTTTCTAGCTGGTTCTACAGTTCTCACAATCAACTCATTAAATCCATTATCTAATTTTTTCATTTCCAGATATAACAGGATACTAATCTGAACCTAAAAATATAGACTCTCTGATAAAAGAACTAAAAACACTACTCCTAGCGATGTTCTCGCTGAAAGAGGAATAAAGCTCATCTGCCATTCTTCATCCTTCAACAATTATAATTAAACTGTGAATACAAACTTGTTTCGTACAAAGTTATAAAATGTGTGAATTATCCAATTACAGCTCAGAGAGTGAGACTGCACTCTCACAGGTTTCGTAGTCTGAGAAACCAAGGTTGTACTTGTGAAGAAAGTTCGTAATATTTCGATATTTTTTTTAATTAGTAAGTTTGTTATATTCACATTTTATTTGCCTATCATATACTTAAGTTTCGAAATATTTTTCAGATTCCTCATAAATAGTAACCCATAATAATGAATAAGAATAACTTTACAGAATATAAGAAATTATGATATCATTATTTTCCATCATAAAAGAATATGTTTGGCACAGTGTAAAAAATGTTCTAGAGTTATTAAAGTGAATGGAGTGGAATATTTATAAACAATTTTATTACATATTTAAAAACAAAACAAGAAATAAATTTGTTAAGGAGGAAAGAATCTAATTTCTAAATAGGTACGAATTTAAGCACAGTCTCTAAGCCCAAGCCGTCAGGAATTTTAGATTATTTCGAAAAAAAAAGATAATTTGGATGAAATTATAAGAAAAATGACAGTATTAGATGGTTTGCCATTTCGAGTGTTTTGCACTTCTAATGAATTAAGAAAACCACCTATCAACAGCTGGTAATTTTTGCACAAAAATACGTTCCAGGCTTAATGACAGTACAATTGATGCATTATGTTTTTTAAGATCACATTTCAAAAATTTGTAATAGTACCACAGACTAAATAGTAATATTCACACATTTTTTTGTAATTTAAATAAGATATTCCTCTATTTTTTTTATTTATTTGTAATTCTTAATATATATTGTTATAATTTATAATAATTTATAAATTACAAATTATTGTTTGTGATATTTACTCTCTCTAATAAAACTGGTCAATAAAACAAAGAAACACTCAGTGTTTCTTTATTTTTCTAAAATTTTTACTATACCGGTATTAAGTTGTAAGAAATACCGAATACCGGTATTGAACTTATAGACCGATATTGCAATCCCTATTGACAAAGAATCCGTTCGGCGAATTTTATATAAGTTTGGCATTCAAAAAGTATGTGCCAATAGGATTCCTAAAACTCCTAAGTTTGGTCGACAAGAAGCTCAGAAACAAACACTTTGTACAGACACTTTAAATTCCACTGAAAATACCCCAAATCGTGGCTTTTCACTTACGATCCTGAAACGAGGTGTCAGTCCATGCACTGGCAGAACCTATCCACCGGCAGCCAAAATAATCTGGATTGAGCAAATCCAAAATTCTCCAAGCAATAGTGATTGTTCTTTCAATATAGTCTAAAGTTTTGTGGGTAGACTAAAACTTTTTTTAAAACGTGTAACAAATGTAATGCTCTTCACCTGAGCACATTCTGGGCCGCCTGGGCCTTTCTTGAGAGGATCTTTATACTTCTTGGGCTCGATTTCATCCAAATCAACGGACTTGGTCACACCTTGGAGGATTAGCAACAACACTTTCGATATTCATGGGATTATCTACCTCCATTAGGTTCCTGAAGAGAAAACTATTAATCAATACTACCTTCACGTCTTCGTTGAGTTTCTTGAAAGAATAAGGAAGAAACAAGTTATGGGTTCCCCCACTGCTTTTCTGACAATCCTTCCGCTTTTTCTGACAAGAGGCTTCTTGGAAAGTACAGCATCCTAGTATAAAGCCATACGTTTGATTCGCCGGATATTGCGACTTCATAAAATGAAATCAGCGTTGAAACGAACCCCATTGGAGATGTGAAAGAGAAAGTCTTATATAAGTTGACACAAGAAGATTTACAGTACTGTTTCAAACAATGGAAGATTCGCATGTGGGAATAGAGAAGGCGTTTGTATTGAAGGAGTGATAGTAAGTAAATCACAAAATGAAATGTATTATAGTATCAGTCTCGTTATTTGATAGCCATAACTAGTACAAATAAATATTATGACAACATTTGGGGAAGAAATGCTTAGAGGGGGTTTTATAAGGTGAATTTCTAAGCTAAAAACGGGTTTGATTTATCCATTTAAGAGAGTTGTTTCAGAAGTTGAGACTTTGACAGAGGCGAGAGGGAAAGACATTACTACTATTGCATTCACTTACATCTTGAGCCCCCCAACTGTGACCTTTTGATCGAATTGGGTGTTTTATCCATGTAAAGTTTAACAAAATCAACCCGTGTGTGACAAAATTCATTTTAATTAGAAAATTCATTTTCTACATTTTAAACTCGCAAAATCAGTAAGTATATCTTCAAAATCAAATGTTATGAATACTTCATTTTCGCCATTCTCATGAGGCTTTAATTATTGAATCATACGATTTCTCAGTTTCTCGTAGAGTACATCCGGGATTCGGATCATGATCTTAATAAGACCGCGTCGAGCTCCTTCCCTATTGAAGACCGAGACTTGAACCCAGTGGATCTTAAAACACACATTCCTGTTTGTATTTTTACAATTTTTTATAATTTGTGTTCATATTTTGGTTTAAAATGTATATTTCTGTGAAATCCTTTTATATCGTGGGAGCCAAATTACAATTTTCTAAAAATGATTTGGTATAAGCCTCCATTAAAAAATTATTTAAAATTTTTGGATGTGTTGGTTTGTATCGAATTTGAATCTTATTAAAAAATGCTGTGTTTGTTAACTGGAAGATTGAATTTTTTTATTTTGAAAACTTTATTTAACCTTTGCGAAGAACAGATTATTTCAGCTAGCGTATCAATCTACAGATGAAAAATATTTCTTACTTTCGTGCGTTTGTTAAATTTATGATAAGTTTCAAGATAAATTCCATTTTAAAAGCAAACGTTTTTACAAACCAAGCCTAACTGTTTAAGCAATTCATTACACATTTTGGGTGGTTCCTCTACCCCTTCCCCCCAAAAAAATATTTCATTCTAAAAAAGAAACACTGGTCAACATAAACACAAGAAACAAAATTCGTCACAAAATTAAACAATTTAATTGATTCGTGAAGAAATAAGTTATGATCCGAATGATTAGTCAAAAAAAAATCGATGTACTCCATCGAACAAGGGAGAAAAGGGTAAAGTGTCAACGGACACAGGTAAAAAAAGTTGTTACCAAATCAAAATACGAAAAACTTTATTTTAAATATTTAAGACTGAAAATTATTTAGCCATTTGGTAAAACAAAGAAAATTTAAAAATAAAATTAATTGATGCGTATTTAATTCAATAACGAATAGTTCAAGGGCGCATAAATTGTAGTCTAGATTCTTTAAATAACAACACATAGCCTTATGACCAATTTTTCGTTATTTATAGCTCAACTGAGGAATTACTTGCTAGTTTTGATATCGATTGGACTCCCCAAAAATAAATAAAAGCCCGACTTACTCATCTCTGGAACTATTATACCTATAGACTTGAAATTTGGTAAGCATGTTTCTTATGTTGAGTAGAGATCCGCTAAGCACGGGATTTGAGAAAATCTATTACCAAAGGGGTTTGCAGGGAGTTATAATTCAAGAAAAATCCGTTTTCTAACTATTAGACCTTCAGACTTGAAATATGGTAAAAACGCTTCCTTTGTAAAGTCGAAATTCGTCAAGAATGAGTTTTACAGAAATCGATTCCCAAGGGGTACGTAGGAAAGTACAAATAAAAATATTCCCGTTTTTCAACTATCAGTCTTAAAATTTGGGGAGTTTTTATCTATTTTTTTAAGTAGAAATCCGCTAAAAATGCAAAATAGTCTACAAGGATCTACGGGTGCATTAAATATAATAAGAGTACATAAATCCTTTTCTTAGTGAATCTCTATTCAAAAGAAACATGTCTTCCAAGTTTCAAGTTTGTAAATCTAATGGTTCAAAAAGGGGAAATTTTTTTCATCTATAAAACCTCTGAAAACATGTCTTGGGATTCGATTTCCCGCAAAACTCGTTCTTAACTGATATCTAATGAACAAAGGAAACATGTGTGCTTGATGAATTCCAAGTCTATGTCTGATAATTCAAAAATAATGGATTTTCTTCCCGCAACCTCAGGAGATTATTTCCCTTTAACCTATTCTTACTGGCTCAACAAAAGAAGCCTGTTTGTACGACTAATGGTTCTATAACGTACATCCCTTGTAGTCTCCTGTCTTGACGGATCTTCATTCAGCAAAAAAAATGTTGAAACATGCTTACCAAATTTCAAATCTGTGCGTCTAATAGTTCGAAAACGTTTTTGTGTCTAACACCCCCGCAATCCTCCTTAGGAATTGATTTTTGACAAACCCGTTTTTAGCGAATCTCAACATAATAAAAGGGATATTCCAGCAAAATTTAAAGATTGTTGGTCAACTAGTTCCGCAGATCTTGAGCTGAATGAGTCGCTTTTTCAATTCCTACTATTAGCTCACACTCTTTATTTATTTATTTATTTATTTATCATAGTGGAATTTTTTGAATGGTTAAAAAATACATTTCAAAGCGCTCCGTTGAGCTGAAATTTTATGTACATGATTATTTTGTATGACAATACAGTCGTTTAATTATAATTAATAAAAATTAATGGATTAAAACTAATTAATTGAAGAATTACAAATAAAGCCACGTTGGCATCATATTTGCCGACCCTTTTGGCGACTTGTGTGTCAAAACTTGAAAAGGTTTTTTCCTCACGTTTCAAAGCATTGAGTTGAACAGAAATTTTATAGACGCGATTGCTTTGGATGACAATTGGATACTTTAATGATAATGAATAAAAATGAATGACCACTTAATGTTGTGATTCTGTGTCCTATGTATATAAATATTTATATTAATTGTAGCTATTTAATAAAAAGTAGCTAAAATAAAAACTTTTTTTGTTGATCTAAGTAGGAAGTGACTTAAAATTTTTTTTATATTACTTGTTCCCTTTATACAATCATACTCCGATTTAACAAATTCATCAAGACCGAACGTTTTATTCGTTAAATCGGGATTATTCGTAACATCAGGGTCCTAAAAAAATAGATTTTTTTTTTTTTTTTTTTTTTGCATTTATCTTTTGGAAATTCTCTATAAGCAACTACAAAAAAAATGTCCAGAGTTAGAAATTATACGCTTTTTATTCAACATCTAACAATATTATTAGTTAACTAATATGCACAATTTAATTGGAAAATTTCTTTTAATTGGAAATTTCTTTGATTCCTGACTGGAAAAAGGTCTTTTTCGACTGAATCAAATACTGCATTCATGCATCCTGCTGCATGAAGTACGCTTTCAGTTTCCAAATAATGTAAGGAATTAGAAAATGTAACAATTTTGATCGGAATTTCATTAGCAATTTCTGCATAGGAATCGCTACGTATTTGTTTCTGACAATCTGAGATGCTTAATAAATTTTCAAAATAATAAATAAATAAATAAAAATTTCTGCAAAAACCGTATATATAATAAACCTCGCTTCTTATAAGAAAGAAAGCAAATGGTATTATCTTTTAAAATATCCCCTGCGTTGTGGAAAGGGATGAGATAAAGGAATTTTCTGTCCTATTCAAAACTCACGCGGTTGGTTACACTCATGCCTCGTCTACATTTGCTAAGCTTAATAATAGGCTGCACCCTTCGCAATCGAAATTTGGTACTCACATGAAAAGTGCTCTTCATTTCAGGAAAAAAAGGATGTCATTTAAAAAAACATCAAAATTTTATAATTCAAAACTAATAAAAATTATTTCTTCAACTGTTGTGAAATTATTCATCAATTCGAGGTTTATATTCGTTAAATAGGGGGTTTTGCCTCCATTATTACCGGGGAAAGAAAAAATTCGTTAA
The DNA here is from genome assembly GCA_019973955.1 of Trichonephila inaurata madagascariensis. NCBI lineage: Eukaryota > Metazoa > Arthropoda > Arachnida > Araneae > Nephilidae > Trichonephila > Trichonephila inaurata. The sequence continues at coordinate 437,924 of BMAV01013205.1, forward strand.
ACAGAGGTTCGTTAAATCGGGGTCCGACTGTATATACATACTGGCTGCCCACTTCGCTGGGTTATATGAATCTATACCAATTACATGTATATATAAATTACTTAGCATGAAGAATTCGATTGTATTGAAAAATATTCTTATAATTTTTGATTTAAAAAAGAACAGAACTTCCAAATAATAATTTCTAAAATTAAAGTAGAATTATGTTTTACTCTCTCCCAAGTGGATTTCCACAAGCCCCATTTTTAGTAGAGCTTTACTCAATAAAATAAACATGCTTACCAAATTTCAAGCTTAAATCTAGTAGATCAAAACGAAATTTTTTTATTAATATGCTCTATTAACCACCTTTGAGAGTCGATTTCTGTAAGACCTTGAAGTGCGAAAACTGGTACGCCGCACAGAGGCAGTTTTCACGATCTAGCTCACGGAAAATATTTTATGGCTTTAAAGTCTTCGTAATTATATCTGATGATCAAAAATCATAGTAATTAATACAAGTTGGATATTCTTTTCTGTTTTTACTAAGGTTAATAGGGACTTAACTAATTTATGTCAAGTTTGAATTTGATCAAGAATAAATGATTGCTAAGTGGAACTAGTTTTTGAACAAGGATCTAAGGATATTAACAGAAGCAGTAATTTACACGTGGGATAATATATACAAGAAATAGTGTGGCAAATTAAAAAAATTAAACTTTAACAGATTAAGGTATCCGACTATGTTCGGAACCGTGATTTTAAGAAAGCGCATAAATGGATAATTTTCATGATATTTAGTGTCACTTAGATTAGAATACATGTATAAAATTGTTTTATATAAGGACATTTTGACAAAAAAAATTATTTAACTACAATATTTCGGCAAAAAATTAACTTAGAATTACTTTTTCTCGAAATGTTCTCCTTTTGTGAAAAATGCTTCTATTATAATAATATTTTGCCTGTATAGAGCTCAGACCTCTGTACAGAGGCTCAACTATGATTTTTGAAAAATTCACATTATTTTCAGTTACAACCAATTGAAATAATTATCGGCGTTTTTTTCTTAAAATTTCTCCCCATTGTTGTCGTAAAACATGGATAAACTCACTTCTCAGTTATATATTTCAAACACACATACACATTTTAGTTGAGCCTCTGTACAGAGGTCTTATCTATATACAGACCAAATATTATTACAATAGAAACATTTTTCACGAAAGGAAAACATTTTAAAAATGGGTCATTCTATTCTCATTTTTTGTCAAAATATTGTACTTAAATAATTTTTTATTGTAATACTATTCTTAAAACAATTTTATGTACATTTTCTAATCTATAAGTGGCACTAAATATCATAAATATTATTCATTTATACGCTTTTTCAAAATCACGGTTCCGAACGTAGTCGGATACCTTAAATAAATACAATCAAACATAACATTGTACATATACAATAAATGATAATGGGTAGTGTTTAAAACAACCCGTTACCCTTTGAGCATTTTTTTTATTTATGTATTTAAAAATTATATTTTAGAAAATTTCATATAATATTTATATTTAAGAAAATGATACGAGATAAAATTTTGCACATAGTATTCACACAATTTTACAAATTTAATTTAAAAAAAAAAAATTAAAAATTCTACTCTTTGTGTGTTACTTTTTTGACATAAAATTTTTGCGATGTTTCTGAGGATGTTTTAAACACCATTAGAGATCGATTTTACAATACCTTAATTAGTTTTGGAGAAAGAAAATAGTAAAATGTTGATATATATATATATATATATGCTAAAATTCAATCAAAAACCTAATATTCCCCACGTTCAAATTTTTTTAAAAAAGGAGTATTCAATTTACAGCAAAATGGATTCCTAATTTTGTTACATGCATTACATATGAGACACAGGGGAAAAAAGGGAAGTGATTGGTAGATAATTCTGGAAGTAATATTTTGAATATGAAAAAACACAAAGTGAGAAAAACCATTTTAAAGTTTATAATTCTGAAAAAATAATTATTATAATCTTAAACATAAAAAACACTAAAATATTAGCTATATATTTTTCTTAAAAATAATAAAATCTAATATAAATCTTACACCCCCGACAACCACGCATCTCATTCGCGACTTGAAGAACTTTTCATATCTAGGGCACCTCATCCATTTCCCCCCTACAAACGAGCAGAAATTGTTAACATTTTAATTGCTGCTCCTCCTCCTATTTATCAAAGTCCGTTGTAGTTTTGCACTTGGGATCTTGCTCTTCCTTCCACGCATTGAATAAGGCACGCCGAGTAATGCCATCGGCCAAGTTTTAAAAAAAAAAAAAACTTTGGGAATATCAGGAAGTAGCAGCTAAATTTGGTATTAAATTAAAGGCCTGCATCTACTCTGTGTGACTTGTGTTACTGTGATCAATCTCTGTCAATCCCAAAAGTTCTAGTTCATTAAACACAAAAAACTAACATGCTGTTCTAAACGTTATGTTTTTACAATTTTTAATCAAACTTGAACCTAATTTGAAAGTCAAATCAAGAAATTACTTACCCATGGCATCTATTTTTTTAAAAAAACACCCGCTAAAATCTGCAAAATCCTTTTCAGACAAAACGATTGAACTTAGACCGGAAAATGAGGCTCGCAAGTGTTTCTTTTAGCAAGAACAAACCCGATCTAAAACGATGATTGTTGACGAGTTCCACTCGCGTACTGACAAAAAATGTTTACCACTTGGCTAGGGAACCTGGTTGTTTTATTTCATTTTTGAGGTGAGCTAGATTGGGAAAACTGCCCACTGCGCCGAAAAAGATTCCCTCTCCCCCACAGTTGATGATTTCCGTAAAATCTTTTCTTAGCGAATTTCCATTCAATAAAAGTAATAGGCATACTAAATTTCATTATGGTAATCAGTAGTTCGATATCGAAAATTTTTTTATAAATAAGTAAGTCCCAGCAACTTCCCTTCCCTCAAAGAGAGTCTATTTCCGTAAAATCCGTTCTTAACGGGGAAAAAACCATGCCGACAAAATTTCAAGTTTGTTCGTCTAAAAGTTCAAAAACTGTAATATTAACCCAATTAAGCCCTCGAAATGACCTTTCGGATCGATTTATTGTAACGGATCTCTACTCCATGAAAGAAAATGACCTACCGAGTTTCTTGCCTGTGTCTAATAGTTCAAAATCGGAATATTTATATATAATGGTCCTTAAGCCCTCGCGACACCCCTCGGGGCTCAATTTTCGTAAAACTTCTTGTGTAGCGAATCTCAACTTTATAAACAGAAAAGGCCTGCTAAATTTCAAGTTTGTAGTTCCAATAGTTCAAAAGCAAGAATATTTATCAATAACACCGCTTTAATCACCGCAACGCCCCTTAGAGATCAATTTTACTGAGAAACCTATGTGGGCAACCATTCCCCAAAGTTTTACCGCAATCAGATGAACGGCTTAGGAAGGCAAAGGAGACATACAGACACACAAACATTCATTTTTATTTATATAGATGTAATAAATTAATTATTCACTCAAAATTCGAATCCTCTTCATTTATGTAATCTATAAATGAATCTTATAAATCCAACTATCCTATTTCGAACTTCGTCTGATTTCATCTTTTTCTAACAGTTTTTAAAAAATTACATCTTGAATTTTTGATAGATTCAATGGCGATTCCAAATTTTAGAATGTCGTCAATGGCTAACACGTGTCTTATTAGCCGGTTGCAATGGTGTGATGACCGTGGCTTACCTTGTCACGAGTTCGAGCCCAATACCACTAAAGACCCACCGTGTAGGGCAGCGATGCACGTTAAATCTGTCCTCCCGTTGGTGTGGTGTGGTAGTTAGGAGAGGGGGTGCCAGCTCAGGTGTCGTCCACGTCACTTGACCATGGTTCAAAATTACGTGGTCCTTCGCCAAAAGCCCTCGTGTAGCTAAACAGTGCGACGTTAATAATCAATCAATCAAGCAAGCAAGCAATGGTGTGATTTCTATAAATAACTAATATTTCCCTTCGCTTGAACACGTGATTATACTTTTTATATTACGTTTTCCCCTGTGTTTTCCTTGGAGTCTTATATTCTTTACTCTTAGAGCGAAGCCTACGCTCAAATATCCCTCCTGACGTTTGAATAAAATACATCATGTGATCGAGATCTTTATTTTTAAATGCCACGACTACCTTTATTGTATCTAATCCAAGCGAATTTCACTCCAAAACCCCTTTTCAATTCCTACTATTAGCTCACACTCCCTAAATATATTTATTTATATATCTTGTTCAATTTTTTAATCGTTAATAAAATACTATTTATTGATCCACTCAAGTTCAAATACATTTTGTTAAACTAGTAGAGGATGACACTTGATGTTAATAGTTTTTTTTAAATATTAATTCATTAACTAAATTTAATTAATTATAGTCTGAGATCTATGTTTCAGTCGATATTATTTCTCTAGAGGGCTCTAGATGAAGATTTAACTCAACCTGATAATCATTTCTTTTACACCAATTTTAAGATAAATTCTTACCAATTATATTCAACTTTTATTAAAAAAATATAATTACAAACTTAATGGGGCCAAAATGTTTTTAAAGTTAATTTAAAAGGTGTTTTGTTACTTAATATTGTGATTCTGTGATAAGTATATACATATATTTATATTAACTGTAATTATTTCATAAAAAGTAACTGAAATAAAATGTATCTTTGTTGGCCTAAGTAGGAATTAACATTAAAAAATTATATATTTCTAGTTTTATGCATAGTGATGCTAAATTTAAACATATTAAATAGTGTTTCTTTGAAGGATTAGAATGCTAAATATAAATATATATTCTTTTAAATGTATAAGAAATTGCCTACAACCTTAACTTTTCAAGGTTACGACGAGATTGGGTGGCTCCGTGGCAACAAATGGTGATGAAGCCGCCTTCTTAATATCTTGAATCTTTTATGATTTACATTTAAAAACATCGGGGAGAAAATTTACTTCGAAAGATTTGAAAACTATAATACTATTTTTAAAACATTCCAATCCTTGCTTCGTTATATGATATCAAAGTGTGAGTTTAAAATCACATCAAATAGCAAGTATTAGATTGTCTATACGAGTATAAATTATTATTTGGATTTTTAACTCAATGAAAAAGAATAAACACAAAAAGGTAAGGAAGTAAAATGTTATCTTATGGTTTTTGAAAATCAAAATTTCTATTAAATGAGGTCCAGCGTTTTTGTGTAGCTACTTTTTTTTAAATATTATAAAAAAAATCAAAATATAATTACAATTAAGTCATAAAATGATCCTGAAAACCCGAATGTCAGCTAAAAAAACATACATTCATAAGTGGTTTTTTTAAAAAATACTCTTATGAAAACACAATAGCAATATTATCTTCAAAAGTATATTATTTTAAAACCTTTAAACTTTTTTATACTGTACGAAATAAAAAATTGTCAGCAAGATGGTTAAAAATATGCATCCATTAAAATAGTTTTTTAAATGAATCTCATTAAAAATAGCTTACTATATTACAGTTCCAATTTTAAATAAACAAATTGTTGTTATAAAGGTTTAACGACATGTAGCTCAAGTTATTAACATATGCACCAATTATTCATTCATATACCAATCAATAACATTTCTATCAATGAAAAATAATTACTTTCGCAGACAGTTCAACAAAGACACAACAAAGGAACAAACAATGAAATATTTATTTTTTTAAAAAAGGCCATAAATTTGAAATACTATTTACCTGCCACAATGCAGCTCTAAATAATTATTGTCGATACCCTTCATAAAATTTTCCAGCAGCTGCACAAGCGTTCACCCTCTGTAAGCAGTCGGGTGACACTCGTTGAAGCACTCCCTCCTGGCCACCCTGTAGGGATGTTCCTTGTCAATTTGGATTTCGGATAGCAGTTTCTGAATCTTGGCCTCTTCCGCTTCTCGGGCAAGTCGAAGCTGCTCCAACTCTTGGTCCCTCAATCTCTGGTCTTTCTCCAACTGCAGTTCCTTCGTTCTGATTTGATCCTGAAACACGTTCCATTGATCAAATTTCCTCTACCACCCATTTTACTCAATAAGGTTCAGTAGATGAATAGAAATACTGGGCAGATTCATCATTAAAATGTCGTAGTGGATATTAACGTCGCACTATTCAGCTACTCGAGGGCTTTTGAGCCACGAGGAAGACACCCGAGCCCCCTCCTAACTTCCACACCACGCTAACGTAAGAGGGCTGCGGTAACCCAGTGGTCAAGGTATCGGATCATGGCAGGCATGTCACGAGTTCGAGCCATTAAAGACTCGCCGTGTAGGGTCGCGATGCTCGTTAAGTCTGTCGAGAGCTCAAACGTCCTCCCGTTGGTGTGGTAGTTAGAAGAGGGGGTGCCAGCTCAGGTGCGTCCACGTCACTTGACAATGGTTCAAATTTAAGAGGTCCGTCGCCAAAAGCCCTCGAGTAGCTGAACAGTGCGACCTTAATATTCACTCACTTACTCACGCCAACGGGAGGACGTTTGAGCTCTCGAAAGATTTAACATGCATCGTCCACCTACACTGCGAGTCTTCAGCGGTACTGGCTCGAACTTAAGACACGCAGGTCACGAGTCCATTACCTTGACCACTAGGCTACAGCGGCCACCATTAATGTCATTTTTCAGAAGAACACGAAGACTACTGGTGACGGAACCTCGTGTTTTTGAGCTACGGTCAAGTGACGAGGACGACACACGAGTTGGCACCCATCTTCAAACTTCCATGCCACACAAACGGGGGATTATGAGCCTCAACATTTAACTTGCATCAGCCTCTCTAGAGGACGGGTCTTCAGTGAAATTAGGGCCCCTGACACGCAGGTCATGAATCCATGACTGCACGTAACAAAAAAAAAGAAGAAGATAGGAATAAATGCCGCTACTAGGGGAGGGGGAGATAAGGTGACTTACTATCTAAAAAAATAACGTTTACAGAACAATAGGGATGAACTACATGTAAAGGCTTATAATCAAACATGAATAAATAAACTTCAGTTACTTATGCTTATGTTTTCAAGTAAGGATACGGATTTTCAAATTTTAAATTACACTGCTGGCCACACAAAATGCAACACCAAGAAGGATCAGAGATATCACAGCAAAATTTATTTGGAAGGTAACATGTCGTTCAAAGGTCAAACGATTAAAATTACAGGCTCTCGTGAAGTGTGGATGATGACAAAATCATTAGTTAGTCTAGCCACCATTGTTGGCTATAACCACTGGCACATGCCTCGGCATAGAATCAAAGAGACTTTGGATGTATTCTTGGAATACAGCAGCCCATGCGGCTTCGACATATTGCTACAGTTCGTCTGGTGTAGTAGCGGGCCAGTCGTTGTGCCACCATGAACCTCACGTTTTCGATTGGCGATAGTTCGAAAGAACAAGCTAGCCAAGGAAGCAATTCAATCTGATGAGTAAAGGAGAACTCTTGAACATTGTATGCCACGTGTGGTCACGCATTATCCTGTTGGAATATGGCTGATGGCAAGAAAAGCGGGCTTCAACACTTCAGAGATGTAGCGCTGGCAGTTCAGCGTGCCGGCAATGCATACTAGAAGGATGAGGCAGTGAAATCCAATATCGCCCCAAACCAAGATACCGGATGCGTAACACAACAGTTCAATGGCCTCTCACCATGGTGTTGCAGGCAGAATCGGGAGTCGTCAGTAAATGCAATATCGTTCCATTCCATTGTCCATGTCATCGCACCATTGGCAGTGCCAACGCCTGTCTGTGGCTTCCAGTCAAAGGTTAACGAAGTAATGGACGCCTTGTGGACATTCCACTCTGCTGTAAACGGCGTCGAATGGTACGTACGGACACCGAATGATGCATAACAGACTCAATCTGTTGTGCTACGGTTCATGATGTGGCTGCGAGATCCATCACTGCTATGCGCTCATATGATTCAAAGAACTTCCCAAAACTTTTTTTTAAACAATCGAGTATGTTTAACATTAACATTAACCTGGCTGTTCTTGATACAGAGACTAATATACGTGACAACAAGCTCGTAAAATGCAAACTACGAATTATTTTGTAGTTGGAGTTGCCACATTACGGCAGCTACGATGAAGTTCGTAGTATATAAATATTAATTTTTTGTTGCATTTGTGTAATTTGCAAATAGTACCTGAAAAGTACCATGGAAGTCAATGTGTTTATATTATTCATGACAAAGTTTATATTTGAAGCAGAATTTCTAGAAATAGCAATCAGTCAAACGTATTTAAAAAAGGATTCCTCATCGCACTAAAAGAGAAACAAGAATTCTCAGTTAAGTAAACTGATGACGCGGGATCTAAACTTAAAATGGATGTCTTCGACGAAATAACGGTGTCCTATTTTAAAAGCTTTTATTATTAACACCCTTTTTTATAAGTTTCACTTGTATACAACGGAATCTGAACTCAATTTTCACTCACTTTAAAAATTCAGATTAATTCGAAATTTTGCTCACTTGTCCACGACCGATGACAATGCAATCCTAATATATATTATAAACGCGAAAGCTTGTGAGGATGTTTTGTCGTCTTTCACGCAAAAACAACTGAATGGATTTTAATGAAACATTACAGTAATATAGCTTATACATCAGAATAACACATAGGCTGTAATTTATAGCATAGGCTGTAATTTATAGCATAGGCTGTAATTTATAGCATAGGCTATAATTTATAGCATGGGCTATAATTTATAAAGATATTG
>BMAV01013205.1:470428-491871 GCA_019973955.1 Trichonephila inaurata madagascariensis
GCCAGACTTTTGAAATAATAGTATATTTCTAGAACTTGAACTCTTTTAGTTCATAAGGTATATCATTTCTTTTAAATAAACAGTATTTCGATATGTGTAAGAGTAAAATTTTGTTATGCTCATCTCTTTTGTTTTTTTTTAAAGCTGTCGTTTTTATACCCGGCGTAAAACGCGCACCCTTATATTTCAATCTCTTTTTTTTTTTTTTGTGTTCAAAGTGCGCGCTATACACCGGATTTTACGGTAATTATTTTATTCAAAACTTCGATAGTTTTACTACAGGTTACAGAAAATAAAAGTTTTAATAGGTTTAATGATTTTATTCATAAAGCACAATGAATTTTAATTTAAGAATAAATCTATATACAAGCGGCTTTATTTTGCAATATGCAGAGAGTTAACTATCTTTTCTCTTCCAGTGTAGATGTCGCTAGCAGCGCAGATTACTCTAGCAGATCTTCAAGAATAATTTTCTAAATTCATATAGCATCGATATTAAAGACAAATTTTTGTTGCTATTTTTATCAAACACATAATGCTTATGAAACATTAGGACATTTTTCTGTAAGGAGGAAAATGATTCCAGTTCTATAGTTACTGCTGTAATATCAAATGACTAAGCCTTGATTTTGGAAATTCTAAAAACAATGTGGGTTTTTCCCCTTAAAACAAATTAACACTCTAACATATTTCTCATACACAATAAAAATATTTCCGTGCTTATAGCTTAACATAATTTTTTGAAAAAAAAATATTTTTTTTAAATCCTCATCGTTAATGCTATCTTAGCTATTAAAAACTATTATCAAAATAGTCATCCTTTCCTTGATTTATATAATCTACTTTTTTTGTAAAAGAAAAAAACTATACTTCTTGTGAAATGAAAGCTCAAACGCGCGCGCGTGTGATGAATAACGAAAGACGCAATTAATCTAATTTTGTACATCCAAAATTGAAATTTAAATCCTAGAATGGAAAAAATTTAATTTTCGCCCTTGCTGAAAGGGCTTCCCTCATTCTTGTGGCTTCTTCAGCTCAAACAAAGCCATCGGCGGAAATTGAACCGGAATCTGAAGATCACTTTCCATCTATTACTCTAGTCTTAGAAACTGCTTCCTTCTAGATACTGAACTAATGGCGACGCGATAAAACATTCGCTTTTCCACACTTGTACGAAGGAAAGACACATAAGTTCCCTCACACTCGAAACTGCTCGAAAACAGGAAGTCTATTTAACTTAAAAGGAATTGAAAAATATATTTTGAAACAGGAAAAACACAATACACATTTATGAATCACTTTTCATTTATACCTACAACTGGTGACATGTATGAGGGACCCTCGGAAAGCCAGTTTCGTCATTTATTTTGAAAGAGAAAGGTGAAATATGCAATCACCATAAGAAACCACATCCATTGTTGGTTAAACGACGGGAAGGGAGCAACGCATGTTCATACAAGAGAGAGTAACAGTAAATCTCGCCGTGTCCGAAAATATTTGAATACAATTCACGATATCAAACAGACGTGTACCAACAGCATGGTCGCCAGTAGAAGTGATCACTGTTTTCCGGTATGAATGGGTACGTGATACTAGTGTGTCCGTTTTCCATGAACGCTTACAGATCATGTATGGTGAAGAGTTCATGTCTCATCAAATGGTTAATCGCAGGTGTTCACCCTCGGTGAAAGAATGTGGAGGAGGATGGTTATACTTCCACATCCACTGAATCATAGTGGCGCCTACAGAGGCCCACCACATGCTCCACAATGTGTTGGGGTGCCAAAAAGTGTACGCAAGATGGGTGCCTTGGACCACAAGAGTGCAAGAAAGGGAATTAGCTTCGATCATTTGATGCAGGCCGCGAGAGAGGAAAAGACCTCTCTGTTCAGAGGCATCGACCATAGGTGCATGGGTAGCAACTTTACTCTAGAAACCACCTTAAAGCATGGAAGCAACCCAATTCACGAGTGAGAAAGAACAATAGCACAATACTAGTATGTACAATGTTGAGATGGTGCAAAGCTGCGGTGGAAAAGGATGTACAACAATTCCTTGCATCACTGAGCACCGAGTTTTACCAGAGTGGTTTCATCAAACTAATTTCAGATTGCGGCAAATATTTCAATGTCGGTGGCTAGTACGCCGCGAAATAGTGCAAAATGTATAGTTTATAATGCCATGATGTATTGGTTTTGGCCATAAAATTGAGGTGAGAAAAAAAGGAAGAAACTTACTTCCTCGTAAACGACTCTGGCTATCTCAATCTCAACTGCATTCGATTACGAAGAGCTTAGGAGTTGCCCTTGTCAAAATGGGAGGAGATCCGCCACCAATAGCCTTCGTGTAGCTTCAACGTGCGAAGAGAATAACCAATCAATTAATCAGTCAGAGATGATGTGTAATCATCTTTGAGACACAATAGCTACGGTAAGAGCCTTGCACTAAGTTGAGGGAAAATATGAATGATAGGTAAGATTCCTGAGCACGATTAGAAGCTATTATGTACAAAATTTTCAGATACAAAAAACTACAAGTTGTACCTGTGTGGTGACCGGGTATGAAAAAATAGTTCTAATGTAGATCATGCATATCGTAAAAGGCGATTAAAATGGGTTCCATGGGCATAAGCTTGTATCTGGAATTATATTAGGACTCTAGTCCTCCCTGTGGAGAGAGTTAGGCTAACAAATGACCCCGTAAAAAATTACTTGTTTCAAACTTTGGAAAAATACCCGATGCCCTTTTCGCAGACGAATTCGGAAAATTATTGTTTGGTTCGTAAAACTAAGAATTGGAGGAGTTTGGCTGCAACTAGAGGTGGCTGGAAATATCTTGACCCATCCAGGGCTGTTGGGCCATGGATAATACTGAAACTACAAGCATTTTTGGATAGGATACAAATAAAGTCTCTTTGTCAAATTCGTATTAAATATCTCTTTTCAAAAATGTTTTCTTTTTAATCATCCTTAAAAAGTCTCTTAAAAATAATATTTTTACAAAGAATAGGTTTGAAGTTATGATAATTGGGCTGTCAGAATAATATTAGAAGTTTTTTAAAGCACTTGTGCGTCTATTTATGAGTTCTGTAATGTCAAATACACTTTATTTGTTGTTTTTTAAGAGGCTATTTAGTCATCTGAATGAATTAAATTCTACGAGTTACAAAGAAGTCGCCGTATGGTGATGAGAAGCATCGCAATCTTATGGTTTCTTTCAACGGACACTATGAATGCAGATCATCAGCAAGCAGTATCCACATTACACTGGGCCGTTACGGTGCCCTGAATACGAACCAAAGCTGACCTGCTGTCTTACACGACGGTGCCCCAAAATACGATTCCGCGTTCACGCGGGTGTGTTCTACAGAGACAAGATCGGATTAGATCTCTCACTGCATTGGTGACACTCTACCATAGTGATTGTTATTAGACTAACAGAAGCGTTTGTGTGACCTTTGGCCATTCCATCTTCCTTATCACTCAAGCCTGGCACCCTTTCTAAATGTCGTTTGTTCTGTAGAATCAATGGCAGTCTTCTTAAGGTATCCGACTTCTTGCGACAAATTTTTTTTAAAAAAAAAGAAGATATGGAGAATTTGGGGGGGGGGGAGTAGATTTATTTAGTGCATTTTGAGACAAAAAAGACTAAAATTAAGCAGAGAAAGATAAATTATTACTACTAAAATGGGAAAAAATAGGTAAAAGTTGATAAAAAAAATTACATAAACGGAGCCCGCTCTGTACAAATAGTATAAATGAACAAATTCTCAATTTTTCAATTTCTATGTATTACTTGGCTATTTCTTTTTGAAATGACCTTCAAGATAAGAGATGTTTTAATTTTTACTAAAACTACTGCTCTTTATCTTAGTTATTATATGAAATTGCTTAAAAAAACAGTGATTATATTCACATAAAGAGCTATAAATTTTGTAATAAAACAGTGATTGATAAATCTGAAGGTTAAAACAATTTTACAAATTTCACAGCAAATTATTTAAAAAACTTTTTGAGCAACCGCTGTCCCCATTTGAGCTTTTCGGGAAAAAAACACATTTCGAGTAAAACGCATTTTAAAGTTTGATATTTTATTTAAAGTTATGGCACCTGCTTTTACTAAAACACTTGCAGTTTTTGTTCTAGTGAATGGAAAATAAAAACCTTGGTATTTTTATAAAGCTAATAAGATGACCTATAAAATAAAATCATAAAAAATTGTCAATTTTTTAAATAACTTCAGGATTTTAGGGTAGTCCGATACCTTAACGGATGCATGAGTACAGACCATTAGCCACCAATCTACATGCAATGGCTTTGGCCTATATAGGACCATCAAGAATGTCCTCAACCTGCTCAAAGCGAAAGGATTGTGCGGATGTCACCCGTTGTCCGAGAATACGTAGATCAACGTCCATTGATGTCAGCTCTCAGACGCCATTTTCCTTGTTACAACTATATTTGTCACAACCGGTGTTTCGTGGATGCTTCTAGGTGGTTGTCAGTTAGAATATGACGTATAGAGTAACCTTCTAGTCTCAGTCCAATAAGCACGATCCTCGTATCGTCTGTCTTCTAGAAAAACTTCTGTTAGAGGTGGCATGGTCTTTTTATTGTACACACAAAAAGTTTTCCTTTCAGAAATAACGTTAAAAATACTGCCCATTTTGCAGGTCCCTTCTCTTATATCCTCTTCATCATCAGGGGCATCTTAAGGCATGGACTAACTGGGCCTAGGGCCCAGGGCCTTGCCCTCGGTGGGGGTCTCGTTTCGTTCTTGACTCTGTCTTAGTAAAGCTAAGGCTATAATCCGGATAATTTTAATGGTCAAATATTATTCCCACATATATTCTTCGAAAAACAGGGAATTCCAAATTGTATATCAACTGGAAAAAGCGTAAGATTGTACTATTATGTGATGATCGTTTTCCATACCTAAGCCTAGGCCTAATACCATAAACAATCATTAAACTCATTTAGTAGAAATGCAGACATTGGTCGAGCCGGTTTGTGTCTAGGTTTTTGAGATTTGTGAGTCATGTGCATTTATTTGTTTCAAATTAGCACATGAACGAGTATTTGACAATGCATGCTATATATATATACTGTTTACTTTTAAAGATCTCAGATAGGGCCTACTTTTGTATAGGGGCCTAGGGCCTAAAAAACTCTTCTCTGGAACCAGGGCCTGGGTGTCTTAAGACATTCCTGCTCATCATGTGAACTGCATTTCACATCATTTACATTGTTCGGTGAGGTGCGCCTACGCTGAAATTAATATAATTTTCTGTCTCGGTGTAATATTTTCAATGCCATGTATTGTATTGTAAATGTAACATCAATTATCAGGATTATTATTGTGTTTAACTCCATTACTGAGGTCGTCTTTCAAATCAAAAGGCTCATGTTTGTGTTTTTAAAAAGGTTTTTGATGCTAAAAACTAAAATACTGGATAATAAAGACAACATTTTTTTTCTCTCAAAGATATTTACTTTTTTCTACTTAAAATTTTAAAATTTTTGTTTCAAATTTTAATTTTTTTCCCTTACGTAATAAGAATTAAATAGGTATGACTAAGCAAACTCGGAACAGAAATATCTCTAAATTGACGAATTAAAATTTTACTTTAAGTACATTGTTATAGTAATCACTTCAAAATCTATCTTCTATACTTCTATCATACGATAATAGAAGCAAAATGATCCAGAGAAATTCTCCCCAATATTGACCTTAGTAGCATTTTTAAACCAAGCCATCCATTTCCAAATATATCAAGATTTACAAATGCTATTTAATCTTATTATATCTGAGCTTTGGGAGTGTTTATGGCGCTCTAAGACCTTAAAATGAGTTGAGATCTACTGGGTAAGAGATATAATTGGCTAGAATGTTGAGAAAGTTATGGCGGAGAAAAAGGGTAAATGGTGAGCCTAAGCGATCAGGCGTAGGATGATTGAAACATATTAAGACCGATTCAGTTTGTGCTGTGGCGTGTGAAGGGTGACGTGGAATGGCACAAGTCGTGTTCGTCTCTCTCTCTCGCTCTTCTCTTCGTCCAATTTTAACCACCGCATATACATATGGCGCCGAAGGTGTGTTGCGGTCACATCTGTGGAACACCCAACTGCGTGATATCACGGCTAAAGACGTTATCGCGTATGAAGCCTCTGGTACTAATTCAGGGCACTACGATAACCCAACAATACGTGGAGGATCTGCTGCAGCACAAGCATTCCTCTTCTTTCGGAAAGGCAATGTCTAATGCCTTTACCAGTATGATAATGCCTAACTCAACTCAGCACTCATAAGCAAATTTGTTCTACAAGATATACAGATGCTTCTATATTCATCTTTCTTCTCACCAATCAAACACATCTGAGGTGGAGGAAGAAAACAGGAAATAAAGAAAGATCCATCTCTCCGTACTCTCAGCAACTCCACACCTAATCACACATGCACTTAGAATTTAAATCTGTAAAAGTAGTTATTTTAAAAATAAGATTATATATATATATATATATATAATTATGGTTAAAGCATTTTAACTTATAGATAGGTGATACAAGTAAGTAAAGGAAATTGCTTTTCTAGAAAATCTTTTATTTTATGTGTGAATATTGTATTACTTCATTCAATATGTGTGTGAATCAAAGAAGACAGCACATAATTGAAATATGGCTTCATTCAGACTCTTGCAAAATAATCATTACTTATATGCTTGATTTCCCCCAAAATATTTACAGACGAAGCAAGGGAGAACCTAATCTTTCAAGAAGCAAGGGTCATTGACTAAAAGGTATGCTGTGTGACCAAATGGTAGACCAATACTCGTATTTAAACGAATTTCAGGAATTAGAAGATACTCCTTTATAAATTCGTTATTTGATAGTTGGTTTATAGTGCTGCCATAGAAATGCTTACTTTTCACAGAGCAACGAATTGTTATCCAAACATTAAACACAATTAAAACCACGTATGCATGTAGAAAGAAAAAAGTTATAGATACAAGATATTTAAATGTCCCTCATATCTACTGAAATCTTTAGGCTTCAGTTGAATCAAGGCATGTTATAAATAACATGGACAATATCATAAGCTTTTGAGTAAACATCTCATCCAGACTCCCTTGAGTAATACTCATAACTTCTGTATAACGACACAAGCCTATTGTTTTAAGTGACGTGTTTTGGGTAGTATCTCTCTCTCTCTCCAAACCTTTAATCCTGAAATTATGATTACGCTAACAAGTTTCTGTGGATCATAATTCCAATCTGATGATAAAGTAAATCTGTTCGAAATCGAATTGAAGTGCATCATAATCCATTAACTGCATACGAATGTCGGTCTTTTTTAATCCCAAACAAAGCTTCCTATAGCAGTTTTATTCTTAATGCGTTACGGTTTATTATTATCTGTTTTATTTACTCAGGAACTAAACAAAGCAGCTTCTAAAAGGAAAAGAAACTATTCTTTTCAAACTTACCCGTGAATACTGCTTTTGAAAGCAGTAGTAAACAAACACCTATTTTATCTTTTTTACGTTAGGTTTTGTTACGCCCAGCGTTTTAGACTGTCTTTTCATCCCAAAATATTAAACTATTCATCCCAACTAAGTTTATTTGTCCTTTATTCTTAAGCCGATCGAAATGAAAGGCGAAAGCTCTATTTTATACGTTACGCTAAAAGCAGGGAAGCAGCAAAGACACTAGAACATTATCCAAACAAAAATAAAAGTAATTTTTTTCACTTATATTAATTTGTTGGCTTTTACAAAAACTTTCGGCAGTAGTGTACAAACATCATTTAGAATAACTTATACCTAAGGCAAACAATATTTAAAGCAACAATTAATCTGTGCATTAATGGACTAAAATCATGACGGTCACATGATAAAGGCAATCACGTGTTCTCCATTGATTAAAAACTGACATACTAGTAGTTCTACTTGTAAAGTTTATATAGCATTTAAAATTTGATTATTGGTTAAAGATGTACACGTGTTATATATATATATATATATATAATTCTTCAAATAATTTTTTAAATTTAAAAAAAAATCTTACCATTATACATGTACTTTTAAATTAAGCTCATTTTGCTTAACTATGTACATTATTATCGTTGACAGATTTGAACTTTTTTTAAAAAAGTTTCAGCAAAAAGCAAAAGTTGGAAACAGTAAAGCACATGAACTAATTTGCTGGAAACGCGGGATTACATTTATGATATAACTCTGACGTCCCATGAATTTATGAATTGATTGGTTGGAAACACGTGACTATGACGTCACATGAATTTAGCCCATTTAAGACGCAAATGTTTTGAAGATGAAATTTCATATGGGATATCGGCAGTAAATGCATTTAAGATTAATAAAAAAACTTTTAAATCAAAACTTGCTGTAAAAATATAATGGGTGATTCTCTATTAGGCCTACAAACTTGCAGGGGGTACAGAGACGATTCTGAATCACATGAAAATGCAGGGTCTCAAATGCCGTAGTGGCGATCTACGGTGCAATGAAGCAGAGAAAAAAAACAGAAACAGCAACACATTAAGAGACAGAAAACATTTTAGAGAAAGGTTTTACTACAGCAGATGTTCGAAATTATGACAAGAAATCGTCTGGTAAATCTGACAGCGGCGCTGCATGGAATTCCTTACGTTCTGAAAGATTCATCCCGGCAATCTAGTGATAGATGGCACTGAACGGAAGGTTTCGTGAACACCGATCTTGCTGGAAGTCATCATTTGGGATCCGTTTCCCGAGGTATTAGAATGAAACTCGTATTCAAACGAGAAACTAGTCGACATGCTGTTTGTGTATGGAGTAGTGGATTGTAACGTATATGTCAGTCAGACCTTCGCGAGTGTGAACAAAAGTTTATGTGACACTGGTTTTTTAACGAAAGCTATAATGAATCGAGGCAGAGGACGAGGCTTCGGTCTTTTAGAAGACAATTCCAGTACGAGTTCTAGAGCGATAGACCAAAGAGTGGATTTATCTCAATCCATTGTCTGAAGGATATTCGCCGCAAAACAAGTGAGCGCATGCCATCTTCCTCGCGTTTAATTATTACAGCCTGAGAACTACCCACTCCGGAAGACGTTCACTATATGGTTTCTGCTTCAGGCAGCACATTTACTGCATCCATAGTGTTCACACTTCAATCAACATAATGCCCACTTTGGAGAACCCTAATCGTATGCAACCCCGTGCAGCTCAACAGCGTTTCTCGGGCCGGCATTCTTCACTGAACCCAGTCCTTCGGAAGTAATTGCATATCTGTTATTTTCGTAACGCAAGCACATGTTCTATAGTCGTTTCACTGTGTTACCACCATGAAGGGGCTCCACCACCTGAGGAAATTATGCCCACCGACACTTCAACGTAACATTTGGACAGATTCATAGGCTTGCCAGATCACCAGACCTATTATACATGGACTTCTTCTTCAGAGGTCGCATGAAAAGTTTGGTGTACGAGATGCCCGTTCCTTCAGCATCGCTTGAATATCTGTATCTCTCAGGAGGTTACGTGATATGCCAGGAATCTTTCAGAACTCAAGGAATTCCATACAGCTTTACTGTCAGGCTTTCCAGAAGATTTCTGGTCGTAATTTCAAGCATTTTTTGTTGTAAAATCTTTCTATTAAATGTTTTCTGTCTTATTAATGTATTGATGCTTCTGTTCTTTTCCTCTGCTTCTTTGCACCCTATCTCACAACTATGGCATTTGTGCCCCACGTGATTCAGAGTCGTCTCTGAACCCACTACACACCCTGCAAGTTTGTTGGTCAGGTAGAGAATCCCCCTGTGTAATTATGTTTTTTGTCCAGATATTTTATACGATAAAGGTCATGAAAGTCGATGAAAAAGTGAAGGGAGAATAATTGCTACTTAATAAAAAAAAAAAAGCAGTTTTGATGCAAGCAAACATAACGTGGAGCATAATTAACATCAAAATAGAGATATTTAGTTTGTTAGCCACATGGGGTTTCAAAGGGTTTTTCCAATGTTCGGAGCCACTTGCAGCTCGATCTAACAACCGCAATGGCACCCAACTTGGTATGCATTATTTGAGATGTAAGATTCCAGAAAAGAAAATTAGCTCAAAAATTGCCGACAGGGGTATTCATGGCGTTGTAGTAGCTTACCAAACCGAAAATTAACATAAAATACGGTATTGAAGCAAAACCCAAATTCTTGCTTTCATATGCGACAACTGCGCCTGTAATTTGGGTTACAAAATATGCTCCGAAGAATAGTAATCTCAGCTGAAATTACCAGAACACTTATTATTGGCAGAGCTGTATTATATCAATCATCCACAGCTCCTCGTGAACGCGACAGAAGCTGCGAAAGGGGGCGTCATCACTTAATACTTTGAAGTGTGAAGAAACAAACAATTTGTTCAGGCACAAGTGTGTCAGAAGAAGGGATAACCGCTGTTGCAACTGTCATCCGATGGATCACAGGAAGCCATTGTTGGTACACATATCGCAGACAGTGGGGAATATTCGATGGGATATGTTGCGTACAGCAGTAGGAAACGTGCACTCTCATAGAGAATGTACTCTGCGAACGGCAGTGTCGAGTGGGGTTGAGTTCTCCGCCAGAGAATAAACATTTCTCTGTTATTTTGTACGTTTTATTATTATTTTTTTCCCCTCTTTTTATTGTAACTTTTCGCCTTGTGCAATCTCATAAATACCTCTACCGCGGTGATTTTTTTTCAGGGAATCGTACTTTCCATGGCATCCATACGGTGTCATTAGGTCGAGCTACAGAAGGCTTTGAATAGTGCAGTTTTTTTTAAAAAAAACTACTCCACGTGCTAGTTCCTCGATTAAATGTTTTCATAGTTGGGTCACACGTTAGGCCTTTTTAAGACAAAAAACAAGCATTTATTGTAAATAGAATGAAAAAACTCTCGGGACTTATTGACTTATTCTTAAACATACATCTCGTAACTCGTTCAAAAATAAACACTGAAATCAACCATCATGTGGCTGTTGCCAGATTCCTCTGTAGACATTCTGTGCAATAATAATTTATGATCATGCTATGGTCAGGCCACAAATAAAATGTGCTTGCTGTATGGCGGCAAGATTGGGAGCAACATTGTGAAGTAACCAATAATCCAATGGGTATTAAATTGTGATGTTAATTTAACGAACTAATTTTACGATAAAAAAAATTATTTTACTCAAAACCATTTAAAACTTTTGATAACTTACTTTATAGTAGATACTTTTTGTTCTAATTCTAAGATAATAATAATAGTAGTAGTAAAAAGAACAGAAAAAGTTATAGCATTATGAAAACTATGAATCATTAAGTGCTCTTACATAAAACCGAAAGCTAACGCAATAAATTTTTTTTATCAGATATTTCGATTTCTCATTTCACACCAAGTCCAGAACTGGCTACAATTCTTTCCAGTAATTCTGGAAACATTAAAAATTAACCCTTGCGATAGGAAATAGCGAAGTGTTAAGGGACACTATATTAGTTGATGATATTGAATTGTTGATTCGAGCATCACACATGACGTCACAAAAAAGAGAAAAATATTTCGAATCCTTTTCATTCAGTATTCAGTCCCCTAACAATCTGTTTTTCAGTCATCGCTGAAACTAATGATTGAATAAAGCCATTAACATTGATGACAATTTTGTACAGCTGAAAAAGTCTTTCTGTAACGATTCTACACAAATTCAACATTGTAAATCGTTCTCTTTTTCATAGGAAAGAAACTGGATATCTATTAAATTGAGAAAAAAAATATTACATAATTCATATAAATAAAATACTTATATAATTTAGAGATAAATGTCCAGTAAATCGAAATATGCTTTTCATAAATATAATTTTCATCAAGTAATGGGTTTTTTTAAGCACAATTGAAGTAACAAAGTTGCTTTTCAAAGAATAAAATGGTAAATCAAATATTTATACGAATATTTTTGTAACCTAATTTTGAAAAGCGATCTCATTCAATGAGAAAATCAACAAATTATGTGAAAAAAATTGTTTTAAATTGCTTCCATTAATTAGAAAAATTGGAGGAGTGTGCTTTTAAACAATCTATGGATTCAAGGCTTTTCATGTAATGGGAGGCATAGTTTATGATTGATTGCATTTTCAAATGCAAATAACTAATTGTTAAATTAAAAGATATTCAAAATTGTTATTAATATTTTCTAAATAACCTTTTACGGAAAAAAATGGATACAAAAGCAAATTTCATTTTATTATTACTATTTAAGCCCCAAAATTATCATTTTAATGAACAAAAGGAGCATTCAACTATTTATTAGAAGAATATAATTATTTCACATAGAATATTATGCATTATATATTTTTCAAGCATTGCATTAAATAAACTTTTTTTAATAGCCGAGAGAAATTGAAAAACATATATTTTACTTAAAATTCTTTCTAAACATTTTTTTTTCTTGCAAAAACTGGAAATCGCTTAAAGTAGTTTATATATATATATATTCTACTTTAAAGTATTAAAGTTCCTTAATTAATAAATTAATCTGGTTCACACTCACAGTAACACAGTTTTTTTCTTAAAATCAAAATTATCTTTGCCCAAATACGTAATTTTCTACAATTTTTACAGAAAATTTTAAGTTCCATGTAGCTCAACTTAAGTAATTACTTTCGAGGGGAAACATATACCTTAGCATGTTTTCGAATATTAAGAATAATTGGAAAATCTATTTTGATTTTTAACGTGGCATGTATAAGAGTTCTATAATGTATTTCTAACACGCTTTATAAAAACCTCGTATTTAATAACGACGAAAATAACCTCAAAAACTTACTTATTCTATCCAAAACATGTAGCATAATTACTTGCACGTGGAGTTTAATAAAATGCGCGTAAAACAACCCAGCGCATTTATTCAATGAAGAATTTCTCATTGTGACTTGGAAATTTAATTAAAAGTGAACGCAACTTTTCATGAAATTAAAAAATTCAATAACTTCAAAAAGAATCAAAGCGGAACATTTCCTCAATGATAACTCATGCGGTGGCAAAACTTTTTTTTTTTTTCCTTCTTTCCAACAAAAATAAAAATTCGAACCACGAAAAGCAAAGCGT
Source organism: Trichonephila inaurata madagascariensis (assembly GCA_019973955.1). Lineage (NCBI taxonomy): Eukaryota > Metazoa > Arthropoda > Arachnida > Araneae > Nephilidae > Trichonephila > Trichonephila inaurata. Next base: position 483,549 of record BMAV01013205.1, read on the forward strand.
TTTTTCCCAACTCTGTGACGAACATTTTAGAATACTTATTTGTTCTTAAACAAGCAACTGTAAACTGTTGAAACCCCAAAAGAAATGTGGAATTAGTTTTTTTAAAAAAAATAATATATATTAATTTTGCAGAATGTGACTGATGAATTTTTTGAAAAAGATATTTAATTTTTTTACTTATTTACCAGTGGAATAAAAACTAATATTTAAAAGTGTATCCTCAACATTTGCAACATAGTACTTTCTTTAAGAAATAAAATAGCTGAATCAAAAATACTTTTTCTCAGTTCTAAATAAATTTCCCTTACAAATATATTCGTAAAATGTTTTAAGAACATTTATTCTATTTCTAATCATACATTGTTCTTTCATTTAAACATCGTTTTCGAAACCACTAACCCGCATTCAAGCCAGCAAGCCATTCTTATCATATTTTAGCCCGGATGTATCTATAAACTTCCGCATGTAAATGTCGTGTGAATATTTATCTCATTTCTATTGTTTGCTGTTCATTTATGCCAACCCGCAGCGAAATGCAACAATCATTTTTGCCACTAAATACGGCAGTCATTTTGTTTCACATTTTTTGGAATAATTTATTTTGCAAAAAAATTATCAGAATGAATAAGTTTTTAATACATAAAATACAATGCTTTTTGGGTTAAATTTTCTACAGATAGGATATTTATTCGTTTTTATATTGACAGTTTTAAAACTAATGAAATTAAAATATTTTCGTTGCAGATTTTACTGGCATTTTTTTATTACTTTTTCCAAGGTATTAACTAAGCAAACGAAAATTTCTCGGTTATAAAAAAAATATTTGAAATCATCGATTTAATACAAACTTTGATGAAAAACGTTTCGATGAAGTTAACACTTATATTTTGAATTTAATTCAAAATTGCCTTTTCTCTGATAATAATATTCGTAACTATTACCTTTTTGATAAATTTATTTATTTTTATTATTCGGCTCTTTTAGACTCTTAACTATTTTGATTCTACCATCTAATTATTTCTTTCATTTTAACCAGATTTTTTTAAATTCATTATTATTTTTGATTTGATAGATTTTCTTAAGTTTCCATATGAATTTCATTAAAAAAGATATTTATGAGAAATAAAATTATCTCGAAGATAATTTCTTAAGCAAAAAATAATATTTTGCATGACTTCGTATGACACATATTTCTAATCCATCAATTATAATTATATCTTTCCTATATTTACTTTCCATCCTAATTCTAAATTTCGTTACTTCATATCAACACTCGAGACATTCCATCAGAATAACAGTTAGTAATATGTATGCACCCAATAAACTTAGATGCTAATCAATAAAAAAAAAAGTATACTCTAAGAGAGGGTAGTGCGGTAGAAGATTTTTTATATCCTGATCGCATAGTTATTCGGTGTAAATAATAAAGAATCTAGTTTTTAATAAAATTAAGGCTAACATGGACGAAATAGAATTTAACATTGTATTGTTTTAGAATTTATAAGCACAGAAGGCTTACTTTAATTTGAAAAGTTGTATTTTTAAGAACACTAAAAATTAATATGTCAAAAATTAAGGATAAAATAAAGGATTTATTTTTAAATTTAAATGTCTTAAAAGTTTGTTTAAACGTAGCTTTTATCAAGAGGGAAAAAATTATGAATTCTTAATGATATTTTAAGATATTTAGTAAAACAATACTTAATTTTTAAATAACTGGAATTTTAACTTAGAAAGTTGCCAATAATTGGAAATGAAATGCAATGCTAAAAAGTTAATATATCTTAAGCAACAGCGAAATGTTTTATAAATAATTCAATTCATTTAAAAAAAATTATCTAAAAAAAACTTTGAATCATGGCATAAATGTTGAGATTCAAAGAGCTGATGAAAGAAAACTTAACTTTTATTAATGACAGTTGTAAAATTCATAATTTCGCCATTAGAAGCAAGAAACCCTTTCAACAGTAACATGTTCTAATAAATACATTCGAAATTGAGAGCATAGAGTTGCCGCTATAATACCTATTTTTTGTTCAGACGACCACTAAAAGCTATAAAGCATTTTAAAATCTTAATGTCTCTAAAAAAGGGGGCAGGGGTAAGTTTCGGTTCCGGTGTTCCAAATATCTGGGACCAGTTTTCAAGGAATTGGAATAATTACTTCGTGTTCTCATTTATGCGCACCAACGCATTTTCTTGAATCGAAAATACACTTTTCTCCACTTTACCATCGTTTTATTTAAAAGAGAGAGAGAAAGACATCCTTTATCTTACTTTATCTTGTCGATTGAAAGGACGGGGAAACATTTTTCACTAAAATCAGTGTTTCTGTCACGGGATGTTTTATATTCATGGAAAAACTTGGTGCAATATTTGTATCTCTCGCGTCTTGCTTTATTTTCCATAAGGTTAAACGATTTCGGAGAAAAATCTTTTATCTGAATCCTATTTGAACTGTTGTGTCTAAAAGATTTGTTGAAAATAGTTTTTGTTTGGCAGAATTTTATGTTTATAAATCCATTGAAAGAGATACTTACAGTGGATACGGTAATATTCAATAACACGTTTTCATTTGGAAATCTTTATTTTATTTTTGCTAATTTTAATAACATTTATAGTAAATGAAACGTAGATTTGAATTTGAGCATTGTAAAAAAAGTGATTGGAAACAGCGATTACTAGTAGTATTTGACAACTTACTATGGCTCTTTACCCGTCATCTGGGCTCGGGGATGAGGAGTGATATATATATATATATATATATATATATATACATTACAGAAGATGTACTAATTTCAAATAAAATAAAAGAGATTGCCATGCTTTGCATATTATTAAGGACAATCACGAATTTTTGAAACATAAACATAACATAAATGTTAATGTAAATAAGGATTATCAAATAGAATACTGTACACTTTTATATATGAATAAATCATATGATAATATTAATTTTTCTGACATTTTTAAAAAACACATGTCATCTTTCCCAATACAAAATATTACTATTAAAAAAGCTTTTAAATACAATAAAAAATAGGTAGATCAATTTTTAACTATAATGTGCCTATAAAGCAAGATAACTTAATATGTAAATGTAGTGAATTTAAAGAATTAATAGATGAACATCACAAGCATGTTGTTACTGGTGACCTCAATATTGTAAAAGACAATAATCTTAGAAACATAATGAATACAGGTACTGGCTTTAGATTAATGATTTCGAATAATAATAAAATTATATGTAAAAAATCAGTTATATAATGATATTGAGCGATTTATATACAAATTAGCTATTAAATATAGTATGCCTATAGAGGCATTCACAGAATTCAAAGGTAATATTACACAGCAGCTTAATAAATATAACTATGGTACAGATAATAAAATCTTTTTTAATAATATTAAAAATCAGATTAAAAATTTGCAAAATAAATTTATTATAGTTAATGTTGATAAAGTTCCAGGAAATTTTGCCTTCATATGTAAATACTATTATAATTTAATGATCAACAATTATTTCGATAATAATACAGCTTTTATTAAATCTTCTGTTTCTGATAGAGAAATAAATAAGCGTATCTTGGCTTTTCATAAGCAGTTAAAAATTCAAATTAATAATTATTTTAAATTTCCCCATATATTTCTTACTCCCAAATTTCATAAAGACCCAGTTAAATTTAGGACAATTACAAATGGTTTTAATACATATATCAGCAAAACAGGCAAAATTCTCCATGAAATATTACATGATACAATAAATAATCTTAAATCCGCGGCCATTCTTAAAAATAGTAAATCACTTATTGAACAAATGAAAGATAAAAAAATTTATTCAGTCTATAGTTTAGATTTTGAAAATCTCTCTAACTCTATTAATATTGATGATTTGATTAATATACTTGTAAATTTACATAAAGATAATTTATTTAATAATGTTAATTATGATAGATTTGGTTCACTACTTAGGTTTGTACTTAAAGAGAGCTATATATATAATAAAGGTAACTATTATCTGCAGATTAAAGGTTTGCCACAAGGTGGCCCTGCGAGGAACTGTCTTGCCAATTTATACTTACATTATTTTGAAAGTAGTTACATTAATAATTCTAAATATTATATTTATCGTTATATAGATGACATAATCATTTTTGGCAAACAAGTCAATTTTATACCTAACGTTAATTTTTATCCACAATATCTTAATTTATTACAGGCAAATAGTAACAACAATGAAGCAAATTTTCTTGACATACATGTCAAATCAAATGATAATGTAATAGTTTCTAATATTTATGATAATAGAGAAGAATTTAATTTCAATATTATAAAAGTTCTTCATTTGGAGAGTAACGTACATGTTTCTATATTCAGAAATATTGTTATTAATTATATACAACTTAATAAGAGTCTGGTGTCAAAAGAATCAGACATAATAAATAACTATAAATATTTTACTAAATATTGCTTAAATCAGAAATACCCAATTAATTTTATTAAAAGTTATATGAATAAAGCTATTCAAAACAGTTAGGATTAAAAATTCTGAGATTGTGATAATAGTATATTACTATAAACTTAAATATTTCTTAGTTATAGTTATCTCTATAATCTAATATTAGATAAAATTACTTATTATTATTTTATTCATATTTACTCTAGTGTTATTAAAGTTATGCTATAATTTGCAACTTTTATTAATTTTTATTTCCATTCTTTTTATATTTTTGTTAAGTGCTACATTTCAGCCCTTCACATGATTTAAATCTGCATTAGGGTCCAGAATCTGGCAATAACTTAATTATTGCACTCAGATTTAGCGCGGGCTTTGCATTTGTTGGTGCAATTTTTAGGTAAGTAATCTTGTAATGGATTTAGATATTCCTATCCATTATTTTCTATTGGTTTTTACCCAGTGTTATTTACATAAAGGGGGAAGGTTGGCTGGCCAAAAAACATGTTCAACTCCACTTTTATATAAATTATTTTATATATTAGCTGTCCTAAGTCAGCAATGTTTGTAACACTGCAGCGTCGATTTTATAATTTTTAATCTCGGTTACTCATATGTCCTTCATTGAGTGATTTTCCTACTGTCTATGTGTGTTTCGAATGTGATTGTTGGATGTTATCTCTTGTTTGTAGAGAATAAGCCTATGTATATATATATATATAAAGAAATTACAGCTTTGATTTAGATTTGTATATGATTCAAAGATGAAAAATATGTAAATATGAAATATGTTCTTTCAAAAATTATTTTTAATTTATCTGTTATAGCATTGGAAATTATTCTTTTTTTTTTCCATTCTCTCTCTCTATTTTCGTCTACTTTGATTTAATTAATAACTCTAATTTTTCTTACTGTTTACTTTATTTACTAATTTACCGCTTGATATTATAAGTTTTGTGGCTAAAGTTGGCATCCTTTTTGTAATGAATTTCGATATGAGAATTTGTTCAGTTGACTGTTAGAATTCGAAATGATTTGTTTTCGACACTATAATGGAAAAATCTGTTCCTTTCACTGATCGATTTAATTAGATTTTAGATTGCAAAGATTTCTTTTTCAATGTTCTTTGTTTGGCTGTTAAGTCCTAGTTTTAATAAAAAAAAAGTTAACTTATATTCCGAATTCATAATTTGTACCATATTTTAACCACTGAACCACAGAAAAAAAAAATGACAAATCGGTCAATCGTAATAGGGAATCTTATTGAAAGTCATTTTATGTATCTAAAAACTTTTTACTGCTTTCACTTTGGTTGCAATCGATTAGAAAAATCACTGCTTTCAACTTTCGTAAATAATGTGTTCAAAGGACTTAGAAAAGCTTCATCATGAAAATAAGACACCGAGGTCCTTTCAAATAGTTTTTTGGGCACAGATTCATCAAAAAAAATTTTTTAATTTTTGTAGAATGTATTAAATCAGGGTTTTTAAAATACGGAATGCAAAATTCCCGAAAAATATATTAAGCGTTGCATAAAAAAATATGAAATTATAAAAAATAACTTATTAAATTCTGAAAATAAAATAATCAAAAAAATTTTCATTAAAAAAATTTTTGAAAAGGAAACAAATTTTACCAAAAGGAATATTTTATAGAAGTTTTTACAGCAGAAAGTTATCTTTAACGAAAATTTTTTTCTCTTATTTTTCAAAAAAATTCCAAATATTCGACTCAAAAATACTTTCACGAAAATGAGTTACATGCAAATCATTCTCAAAAATGAATTCAAGGTTTTTCAAAAAAGAATAAATAAAGTAAAGTACGAATATTTATAAATATGAACTATATAAAAAAAAGTAACCTTACAAAAATCAATCGAAACGTAAGAAAAAGAATTTTAATAAATGTATTTTTTTAAAATCTAAACATGCATGAAACTTCTAATCTAAATAATATTTAAAAAAAATTAAGTTAATTCCTACTTAGATCAACAAAGAAAAATTTTATTTTAGCACCTGTTTATTAAATAGTTACAATTAATATAAATATGTATATACATAGGACAGAATCGCAGCATTAAGTGGTCATTAATTTTTATTCATTATCATTAAAGTATCGTACTGTCAACCCAAAACAATCGTGTCTATAAAATTTCAGCTTTAAAACTGCTTTAAACGTGCTTTAAAACGTGAGAAAAAAACCTTTTCTAGTTTTGACTCACAAGTCGCCAAAAAGGGTCGCCAAACATGATGCCAACGTGGCTGTATTTGTAATTCTTCAATTAATTAGTTTTAATCCATTAATTTTTATTAATTATATTTAAATGACTGTATTGCCATCCAAAATAATCCTGTATATAAAATTTCAGCTCAATGGAGCGCTTTAAAATGTATTTTATTAACGATTGAAAATTTCACCAAGATAAATAAATATATAGAGAGTGTGAATTAATGCCAAAAAAAGGTTTCACACGAAAAGAACAAGATTCGAAAATCTACTTTCACCCTTAACCTCAAACTAAAACATTCAGTCGTCAGAGATAAATTTTCGAGAGATCGTATTGGTGACAGTGAATTAAAGCTTCGAGACGTCTACTTGACTCGTTTATGCGTAGCCCTTAAGTGTATGAAACCGGACGACTAATGGATCCTCCACTTTAAATTGTGACGCACTCGCATTTAGGAGACAGGTCTCTCAAATGACACGACTCTTAAATGGATTCGAAAACCCGTGAGCCGTAATTGGGTAACCGGAGGGCTTTGATTGAAAGAGAGTATTGGTTTGTTCGGAAACCTAAATGGGTTTTAAAATTACTGTACTGACGTTTGACAAGTTGTGTACGTTTTCAATGTCACCGATACAAATTGGTAAGATTTTTTTTCCCTTAGTGCTCCTGAAATAACTTAACGCTTTGAGAGAAATTTTAATACGTGTTTCACATAATTTCGGACTTCTTTGAAGAGTTTTTGTTTTCTTTCTATCCCACATAAAAATGAAAATTTTTACAGACCAGAAATGTGAAAACTGTAAGACAAAGGTGATAATTTTTTCTTGATATTTTTTATAAAGGAAAATTATTTTTATTTTAACCAAATAATATACTATCATTATTCAGAGTCCTATTTCACCAATTATTTTTTCTGAAATAAAATAATACATTTATAAGAACCGAATAGTCATCGAAAAAGTAAAGAATCAAAGCAAAAACTAAATTATTATGCTAAAGAATTAAATTAATTTATTAACTTCTAAGACGAAACCTTTTGATTACGGATGCTAATTTTTTCCCCATAATTGAGTAGTGAATCTATATAATGATATAATGAATGATTATATATATATGATATATATATATATATATATATAATCTATATAATGATCATGTCCATGTTATATTGCGTAAGTTTATGTTCTTTTTCTCAGAAACTACTTATTTCTCATGGATAAAATTTTTACAGCAGGTTATGTGTACTATCAATAAAACTTCAACGAAGGTTTTTGCCTTTTTGTTAAAAATTAAAGTAACTAGGAACTTTGTAAATATTGGCTAATTTTTTTCTCTAAAATTTAGTTTAAAATAGTTTTATTTAAAAAATTTTGCTAGACATTTGCTATAGACTTGCATGTTTAAAGCATTTTCACTGAGAATTCGAAGATTATATAAGTAGTGTTTGAGAAAAAGGTACATAAAGTAAAAAATATTACATTTTGAGAAAACAGAGTTTAAAGTAAAAATTTGTAATTTTTGAGCATTGACTTTTTTTAGTACTTTCCAGAAGCATTTTATTTACCCTCTGCTCCTACAAAAGACTCTTCTAATTTTCTTCTTTTTTTTTTTTTTTTTTTTTTTTTTTTTTTTTTTTTTTT
>BMAV01013205.1:494650-509672 GCA_019973955.1 Trichonephila inaurata madagascariensis
CCCCCCCCCCCCCCCCCCCACCTAAACAGCATTTTGCCAATGCAAATCCTGATAAGTTCATCATTTCACTGAAACAATTCAGGTATTTGATGAAATCAATTACTTTCATGAGGAAAATGACCTTGAAGAGACAACTCCCGTCAATTGATCCTAATTTCGTCTTTTCCCTGCGACATCTCTATAGAGTGACTCTCACGGAAAGCAGCAGATGGCATCAGACTTGTCGGCTTCTTTTTGGGCTAAGCATGGAACAATGATTCTATTCAGTGAGTTGTCCTATCGCACTCTTAGGGGAGTCCTTCACTTGCTCTTTTCAACAAGAAAGGTAGAATCTTCAACTGTTAACTCAATTCCTCTGGTGGTAAAATGAACCCGGTCCGAGTTCTTCTTGTCGTGTCTAAAACAAGAGTGAAAAGAAAATCCCCTCACCCTAATCTCCGCCTCCGTCTCCTTCTCCCTGAGCTTCCTCATCTTTTCCAGTCTTTTTTCCTCCATCTGTTCGGTGACGTATTTCGAGTACTCCACGTCCCTTTGTTTCTTCAACTCCTCTTCTTTCTCCTCCCTCTGCTTCCTAGCCCATACGTCCTTCTCCCACAGCTCAGCGTACATGGCCTCCTCCTCGTTCTTGCTCTCGCCGCCGCACCGCCTCTCGCACTCAATCTTGCGCCCATCCTCGATCGTCTGCTGCTGCAACTTGCGGCTCATGCGGGTGCGCAGCTCCTCGCAGTTGTTCCTGGCGAAACAATAAAAATACACAATATTATACGTATTTTTCACCCAACTTGTCCAGCATGTTATTTTATTCAGAAACTATTCCCTTTATGCAACCTCTCCCGCTGCAATAGTTTTTTCATTGGCTTAGGATGGCACATCTTTCAATTTTTTAAAGAGGAAATATTAAATGTCAGATCTTTCGGATCCCCTAGAAAAGCAATGGGGAAACCCAGGGGTCTGTGGACCGCTGGCAAGGAGCCTTGAAGAGCAAACCAGGTGTCTCCGTGTAAACTGGAGAAAATCCAATGCATTGAAGTTAAAGAACATTAATGTCATTTCAAGTATATAGGCTTTACCAGCTACATTCTTGATCAAGTGGATAGTTTTAATTTTGCATTTTTCAAACGCTGATGATTGCTGGACCTTGTCCGAACTTACTCTTTCAGCCATAAAGAGTACACTAGGAACTCTGGGTGCCATTGTAAATGGAATTCGTCATAAGGACATACTAATAACCATTTTTTGTTGTTGAATGGCAGTAGGGTCATCCGATACAAATGCGGTCTGTTTGGAGTAGAACAAGGTCCAACAATCTAATATGTTTGGGCTTACCTTTTGTGTTATGGAAATTCGAGTTCTTAATAAAATTCACATCTGGGAATTATCCAAAAAGCATTGGGAGACAACGGAATGCCATCCAATGTTTATAAAGAAGTGTGTTCGTAATTCTACTCTGGAATGTCATTTCAATAATAGGAAAAAAAAGAAAATTTACACCTTCGCATTTGATTTGCTTTAGTTTCTTGAGATACACGTGGGAAAATAATACCGTTGATTGTAAATATTTTCCCCTCTTATATTTCAATAATTCATCTGCGGATTATGGCTTTGGTTTAGAGGGATGAAAGCACTTATCACTGAATCCAGTTCTTGTTCAAAAACATTTGAATTTTCGAGTGCTATTGTTTTCCCAACTGGATGTGAAAACAAATACTCGGCCCACTTTAAAAGGAGTCCTACATAAAATGCTCAGACACTGTGTGGGTGGGAATATGCAATGAAAAATACTCTTCCTTTGCCTATCTTACACGTTTTCCTTCCATTTTTTTTCTCCTACAGCACAAACAGAGCTTCTCGAAATCTGGCCTAATTTATTTATCCTGTTCGTAAAATTCATTACGTTTTGTACACCTTTGTACAATTTACATTTATTTATTTATTTATGAGTCTCGTTACACTTATTTATGAGTCTCAAGATACAAATTGCTAAAACTCGTCGAATTTTGCAGTGAAAAAATAAATGGGTGCTCTAAAGAATGTTATATTGCTAAAGGAAAAAAATGCCTCCGATTATAGCAGCATATTTGAAACAATTCTGTTTGATTTCTTATGCTCTGATGTGTGGAATGGCAGCAGTAGATTTATAGGCTAAGCTCACGTGACCTATAAGAATGAAATCGAGAAAAAAATTTTTTTTATTAGAATAAATCTGGGAGCATTTTTATTTTGGTTTGAAATTAAATTTCGATTTCAGCATGTGGCCGCGGTAGCCGAGTGGTATAGGTATCGGACCGTGGCTTGCCTTGTCACGAGTTCGAGCCCAGTACCACTAAAGACCCGCCGTGTAGGGCAGCAATGCACGTTAAATCTGTCGAGAGCTGAAACGTCTTCCCGTTGGTGTGGTGTGGTAGTTAGGAGAGGGGGGTGCCAGCTCAGGTGTCGTTCACGTCACTTGACCATGGTTCAAAATTACGTGGTCCGTCGCCCAAAGCCCTCGTGTAGCTGAACAGTGCGACGTTAATATTCAATCAATCAATCAATCGATTTGAGCATGAAACAATATCCTTGGAATTTTCGAATTCATTTTTTTTTCTCACGTTTAGTTTCTAAAAGTTTAAAAATGGATACCTTATTCATGTGACACAGAATACAGAAAAACCTATAAGCCACTAAATACCTTAAAATCCTTTAACATAAAAATACTAGATAATTGGAAGGAAAAAATTTTTCGATTGAAATAATATTGCTGCTATAACACTAGATAAGTCCTTTTCCACAGTCGAAATTATATTGCTGCTATAACACTAGATAAGTCCTTTTCCACAGTCGAAATTATTTTTCGTAAATTTTGAACAACGCCAATCTCTTCCAGCCTTGAAAAGGAAATAGGGTACTTTTCAAATATGAGTACACATGCAATAAATCGCTAAATATTGCTGTCAATCCATCCAAATGTAACCATTACCCATCTTTCTCCCGTGTTTAGTTTTATAATTAGTAACATTGCTGTCCACACAAAAGGCAACACTCTGAAGAAAGCATGCAAACATTGTGAAATTGACATCATGCGTTGGCGGAGAAGAAATATGCAAATCATCAGCATTATAGGACAGACGCACATCACAAGTGACCATGGCGCGCCACCCGCAAGCGCTATATAAGAGGAGAAGAAAGGTAATTGCTTTTTCTTGCGTTTTTTTTTATTTTTGTGTAAGCTTTTTATCTATGCCTCGTGGAAGACGAGCATGTTTTGACCAAGGAAGAATGGTAGCCTATAGGGATTGTGGATTATCTTTCAGAGAAATCGATCAACGTGTTGGACGTAACCAAGCAACTGTGATGCGGATCTGACATCGCTGGATGCAGGAGAAAACAATGGACCGACGTGGCTGATCGCACCCACCTCGTTGCACCACAGCCCCGTCATGAAACATAGCACAACAGATTCAGTCTGTTATCCATCATTCGGTGTTCGCATGTATCAATCGACGATGTTTGCAGCAGAGGGGAATGTCCGCAAAGCATCCATTACATCATTTACCTTTGACTAAAAGCTACAAGCGTTGGTGCCGCCAATGTTCAAGAGCTCTTTTTTACCCATCCCTTGCCTACTTGTTCTCCGGAACTATCGCCAATCGAAAACGTGTGGCTCATGGTTGCACAACGACTGGCCCGGGATACACCACCCGCTGTTCCACCAGACCAATTTTGGCAATATGTGGAAGCCGCATGGAGACTGCTGTATCCCAAGGATACATACAAAGCCTCTTCGGCTATGCCGAGGCGTGTGGCAGCATTTATAGCCAACAATGGTGGTTAGACTCACAAATGATTTTGTCATCATCCACACGTGTCAAGAGGCTGTAATTTTAATCGTTTGATCTTTGTACAACATGTTATCAGCCAAATGAATTTCGCTCTGGTCCTTCATGGTGTTATATTTTGTGTGACCAGCAGTGTATCTTTTATTTGTGTATATTTTGTGAGAAAGTTTCGACGAGGAAATCCTTAATTGTAAAACCTATTAAAGCATTGAAATTCAGAGAATGAGATATCAATGTTCACCTCATCATGAGATGAATTAAGACTACAAAGAGATAACGCTCGTCAAACCCACATCCTGGGGGGTAAGTGTTTGTTTTTAAGATAAAAAAAACTTTAAATTAAATTATTTCAATTATAATTAAATTATTAAATTATTATTTCAAACTTTTTTATTGTATCAGTTTCAAAAGAGTCTCACCTAAACTGCTGTTCTTTCTTTTCTTCAGCTACTTTTTGCCTATCCGCTTCTTTTTGGATCTTCAGCTCTGTGTACCTACTGAGCATGCGTGCATGTTTAGATTCTTCGTCCTCTCCTTGGGAAACCGACTCTTTTAAGAGCATGTTCTCCTCGTTTCTCAGAAGATCTGTCAACCTGTAGGAAATAAAAGCAAAAACTTTTCCCTGTGTTGTGAGTGACTCCAATTTTATCTTAAATTAATCGGTATCCATTGGAATTAATTTAACAAATAAGGATTATAAATAATAAGACTTTTCTATCTAACCATCTCTGGACAGTAGTATCCTAATAGAGGAACCAAGTAATATGAATATCTTCTGGTGAGGTTACTCTGACCTCAGTAACAACGCAGAGCAATATTTTATCCCTCGTTCACCTTCACTGCGCTATTCCTTGATGGAAAATGCTCTTTTGCATGAATCACGGTTTCTACACATGACGAACCGTGCTTAGAGGTGAGTTAAGTAAAATACGCGAGAGAACTCAAGACACATGTATCTCAATTTTTCTTAAGAGTAGTTCGAGATTAATTACCGAAAGGAATCTCAATTTCACCAGGGACTGCCTATATATATATATAGCAGACTGAAAACTAAATAATCAATTTAATTGATTCTCACATCTGTTGTATGGAATAGCGTGCAGGTTGGGAAAGTGAAAGATTGCCTTAAATATCATTTCCCTCACCCCGGTTTCAACTCCATGAAACCCATCAGTACTTGTTTGTGCATATCCTATTCTAATGTCACCTGAACTAGCTATTGCTTAAGACTCTGGTGTTTTATTCCGATATCTTAAAAGAGCTGCTCTTAAATAAATGTTCTCAAGTAAAACGCCAGTCCACCCTTTCAAAGGTCCTTTCATATTCCTCATGTTTTTCTTAAAATGTTACTTTCATTTCGAAAATTGCGTCAAAATTACATCAGCAATAGAAAGCCGCACTGGAAGTCAGAGGCAGAAATGACACTACGACTGCTTGAAACCAGGAGCTGGTTTAGGGGCCAACACACTCGACGACTATTTAACTCTAGTACAGCACCCCAACTTAACTCGCCAGCCTCGTATCTTGCTCGCCCACTTAAGAATTGGCTAGAAATGCCTCCCCAATAACACAAGAATGACGAGGTATTACTCATACTACTGCTGTAACGAACCAATGCAAGTGTAGTGACCAGAGTTTAACTCTCAAGAGGCATTTAATATTGGTTTCAGTACCTGTTTCTTCTCCTGTCTAGGTCTTCATCCATTTTGGACGTGATTTTGTCCATCTCCCACTGCACCCTGCTGTACAGGCTTTTCTTGTCGGCTGCGCACTCCCATCGGTTGCGGAAGAGAGTCTTCTCGTGCGACTCGGCGTAGTCCTTGATTTGATGCAAAACGTCCTGCTGGGCCCAGTAGTCCTGGATCTTCTGAGCATTCCGCTCCGCCTTACTCAAGGCGACGCCTTTCTTCTGAGAGGCTCGAAAGGCCTGAGAAAAAACACATGAGATAGATCAAGTCCAAGGGGAAGGGCCACCATTAAAAGTCCTAAATTAGATTCGGAATTTTTATTTTTACTGTTTAAAGGTCGTTTCTGGTTGTGATGGGCACAATAAGTACAAAAATTTACGAAGTTTTATCACGAAAATCTTTTGCGAGGTGTTTTCGAAAGATTTTTTTTTTCTGTAAAAGAGATACGAGGGCTGTTTTTCAAGTAAGGTCCGTTTGTTTTTAAAAAAATAATGACAATATTTTGTTTCAAAAAATATTTTGCTTAGGATTAGACATATTTTTGCCTATTTTTCTACACAGTTGCCGAGTTTATTAATGCACTTGTCATACCTTATAACTAAGTTTTGAAAACCCTCTTCAAAAAAGTCTGCCGCCTGGGTGGACAGCCAAGAGTTCATATCTGCTTTTACTTCTTCGTTGTCAGTGAAGCGTTTCCCGCCAAGACTGTGTTTGAGGTACTGGAAAAGGTACCTCAAACACAGTCTTGCTTGCATCAAATCACCAGTGATTTTAGAGGGCCGGCCTCAGCGTTCTCCGTCATGAACGTCTTTAAGCTTCCTGACCCATTTTCGAACTTTGCTATCACTCATTGCATGTCTGCAGCCGACATGTTTCTCGCAGTCAAAACAGACCGTATCTCACACTCGGCGGGCGATTCAATCACCTTAAACATTTTAAAGACGCACAGCGAAGCTTGCACGACAGCTACAGAGCTGGAAATGTCGCGAGTGTGTTCGCAAAGGATGCTGGTCAGTGACGCAATACACGCCAACATACCTTACTTAAAAGATGGTTTCTTTTTCCAGAGCTCTGACGTCATTTCATTGTGTTTACAGTGTAAATAACGAACCGACTCAAGTGTGTTTGTGGAAACCTAGCGCGAAGATAATTTAAACACGTTGTCTGTTTGTTTTTAAATATTGCATTATTTTTAATTCATTTTTTTTTTTATTAAACTAGTATTAGATAGTTGCTCCTCTAGCAACGGAAGAGAAATCATTAGTGAGAAATTAAATTTGATGAATACCTCAAATATGTACCTTCAGTTGTACTTCTGGAAATTTAATGAAGCAATACTTGAAGAATTGTTCCGTATTTCAATACATTTTTTCTAATCACTTTGGTTCTGAAAACGTGGCCACAAAGAAGTATACGTCTCAATCGAGAGAACAGCAACAAACTGCATTTGAAATTAGCTTAAAGTTCACATAAACTGAATTTTCACAACCTCTCAGATTATGGTGCAAAATTGGCATTGAATTAGAAGGAGTCGGTGAGTTTTTTGTGCAAATTCATATCCATATTTCTTCTTCATAGAAAGGATTTACTTTCTTCTTCAATTAGATGAGGCTTATCCGAAGTACCCACTCCATATATTTTCCAACTAACTTCTTCATTATTTTCCATTTGTAACAATACCAGGTGGTTATAATTAAAGTTACACTATTCAGAGGCCTGTAGAAACCGTTCTGCTTATCGGATTTTGATGAGACTTGAAATAAATGCTATAAGGACCATAGGGAAAAGGCTTCCGTAATAAAAAATAGTTCAAATTTTGACCACCAGGAAGAAATGTGGTGATGATATGTTAGAATCATTGAAATTTATTCAATTACAAAATATTCTCACTATGTGCTCCATTGACATCAATAACATGTCGAAAGTGCATTATAGCGTTTTCAATTGTAGCGTGAAGCAACTCATGAAGGACTTCAGCCACATGGCTTATAATGCTAGCTTTCAAATCAGGTTAAGTCCTAATTCCTCCTCTTTTTACATGGTCTTTTAGAAATTCCAACAACCAAAAATCACAGGGATTTAAGTCGGGTGAGCGGGAAGGCCATGCATCCAGAATATATCTGGATAATCATGATTATCGCCAAATTTAGCACTAAACAGTGCTTTGACTTGGCGCCCAATGTGAATAGTTGCTTCATCTTACATAAAGGTAGTGGTTTGAAAACATTGTCGTTCCTGTAAAGCAGGAATGATTAACGATGACAAACCCGCGCTGAATGATTCTCTGGTTCAACAACTACTCCTAGATATAACTCCAAGTTTATATAGAGGTTTTACGGATTTGCATCAGGAAAATACGATAAAAGCCACCTGGTGGTCAAAATTTGTACAATTTTTTTTATTGCAGAAACCTTTTCCTCATGGTCCATATAGTATATATTCCAAGTTTCATCAAAATCCGATAACCAGAACAGGTTCTACAGGCCTGTGAATAGTGTAACTTCAATTATAACTACCTGGTACTTCTATAAAAAGAAGAAACACGCCCAGGCACATACTATACTGTTCGAATTAATTGGGACAAGCATTTTTTTCTTGTCTGAGTTGGTATGTGACTATCAGTGATGTCCCGAGCCTCCTCAAATCGATTATATCTGCCAAGAGGTAATGGGATTGATGGATCTTGCTTATAATTTACTCGTTTGATTGGATTTGATGTATCAACTGCCCAGTTGTGAGCCTTCCAGTGTGGCAGCTGATGGTTATAATTTTGCGTTCAAAGAACGTATTAGTTTTACTAGTTCTCTAAGATGGATATTACTCTAAGAGGGAAGTGTTCTAAAATAATCACTCTTAATTGACACACTTCTATGGCTGTGAGAGATATAGCTACGGTAGTTGGTTTGGGACACTCATGTGTTTCAACAATTTTAAGAACATTTCAAGATTCCGAAACATCGTCTTCAAAAAGAAAAGGAAAATGTGGACGCAAGCGGAACATTACTTTCTGAACTAATAAAATTCTAATAAGAAATAGCAAACTAAGTCCAAGAGATATACGAAAAAACCTTAGAAGGGCTGAAGTGAGCCCTTAAACTATAAGGAAAAGGCTTCTGGAAGTTAGCCGTAAGGCAACAAAACCGAGGAAAAAACAATTTCCACTTCAGAAAAAGGTGAAAAAAATTTAGCATGGGTCAAAAAATACCGATCCTGGATTGTTGAAGACTAGAAGAAGGGGATTTTCAGCGATGAAATACATTTATTTGTGCAGGGATGCAAATTAGGCGCAGTTAGACGAAATGAAGATGAAACTCTGCTACCAGATCATATCCAAAAGACTGTAAAACACTCTTCTAAACAAATGTTTTTGGTTTTTTTCACAACAAATAGCACTTAGAAGCTTAGTTCCTCTTAAAGCCATGATGAATTCTGCCAAATACACCTAAATATTACGCAGTAGAATTATTGCATTCATAGAAACATTTAATGGAACATTTCAACATGAATTGGCTTCTTGTCACAATTCGAAATTGATCCGTACTTTTATGCGGGTAAATAAAATAAAAGTGCTTAATTAGCATGGTAATTCACCTGACCAAAATCCTATTGAGAATTTATTACATATTCCCAAGAATTTTTCAGCTAAGATGAGTTGCACGACATCAGAACCAATGATAGAAAGTGCTAAACAAGTGTGGTTCCACGATGGTGAACATGCGCGCTGCTCTAGTGAAGTCAATACAAGACTTGAAGAGGTTATTTCTTCTACAGGAGAGCGTATTTCGTACTAATGCAGAGGTTTTTCTGTCTACTTAAGGTATGTAATTAAAAGCTAAGGTATTAGAAACAAAAAAAACCGCTTCTTTACCGTTTGTCCCAATTAAATCAAACAGTATAGTATATATCAGGGATGGCAAACCAGCGGCACGCGTGCCATTGATGGCACATGACACAATATTTTGGGCACGTCATCGATCAAAACAGTTAGCCTTTTGTCTCAAAATAAAAAAGTTCCCTATGAAGTATTATGAAAAAATGCCAGTGATCGGTCCCAGGGCGCACGCACATTTGTAATTGTCTTGCCTTTGTTACATCTTGGACTGCAATTGCTAATGACGCATTTATCTACGCATAGCATAGTCAATTTTGTTGATACAACTGTATTTCAAAGTTTATATGTGTTGTATATATGATTTTTAACAGTTATTTAACATGGCTAGTTTAGTAAAAAAAAAAGTGCAAGATAGTAATTGTAACAGAAAAGGGTATGTAGAATATTATTTGTAAAAAAAAAAAATTAAATGCTTAGAAACCGTTTGGCAGATGACTCCAATTTGCATTCTGAAAAAAGTAACATCTTACATCATAGTATGTTATTTGTCCTCTAATGTGCAACAACAAAAGTCACACTAATATTATTTTAATTTGAATTACACGTATAACTAAAACATTTACTACTATACAGGGCAAAATGTATTTATTCGTAGAAAATAAGGAGTTTTGAGTTGTTTAGAATTTAGTTTTATTTTTTTCCCATAGTCACAAGTCATAATTATTTGACGGCACGCCTATACCTCATTAAATATTTCTACAGAAAAAATGGCACGTTGATCCATAAAGGTTTGCCACCCCTGGTATATATTGTGTGTTCGATAACGAACACTTAAACATAAGCCGCTTATTTTAATGTCCCATTTGTCGAATTTCTATAATTTTTATAACACTTGCGAAATGCTTTAATGCTGCGAAATAGGTACTTTTAACGACGATATTTGTGGAATGTATCCATATTTCTCCATCTTACCCTGGCCTCTATGTAGGGTTTATATCCGGTGGCGGCGATGGTGACAGGATTCGTCTGGTTTTTAGCTGCAAATGTCATGATTCCATCGAATTCAAACCTGAAAGGGAAAATAACGAAAGTCAAAAATTCATTTAGCAATTTAGTGAAAACGTGCAATGTGTGTAACATTACTTTGCCTAAATCCACTTTAATGTTATCCAACCTCCGGGGGAGGGAGAGAGTTCTCGCACTGTAAAGCAACACGAGGGCTCTTGGTGATGGACCTCATACTTTTGAACCTCGGTCAAGTGACGAGGAGGATACTTGAACTGGCACCTCACTCGCCTAACTACCACATCTCACCTACGGGAGAACATTGAGCCTCGGCAGATTTAACGTCCCCTTTTACACGGCGGGTCTTCAGTGGCACTGGGATTCGAACCCGCGACACGCCGGCTCGTAACCACTCGGCTACCGCGGCCACATCCAAACCATGGCCCATAAATGGAGACACGAATATATTCAGTTTTTTATTATCTGAGACTTTTCACATGAACGAATTATAAAAGAAATAACTTGAGGAAACAAGGGTGCCTGAAAACCTTACTAAGAAAATATCGAAATTTAATAATAAAATCACGTGACTCTATTGTAAAATAATACAGAAATTATGCTATGGTTGGGGTGTAATTGATTTGTTGGCAGCAAAATGAAGAAAGAATTAAACTGTAAAAACAAAATCTATTGTTGAAAGTATTGATGTACAGGAACTTACGTTACATAAAAACAGTTTTCAGATGAGGTTTAAAATAACAACTCCTCTGTACATTTAAAAAAAATGAAAAAACAATCGGGTTGAATTATATGCTTACCTTGTATTAAAGCACTTAAATGCGTAGAAGAATAAAACCAATTAAGATTGGCTATCACGAATCATGGCTGCCTTCATCCAACTTCTACACCCCTTTCGTAGCTATGAAATGGAGGTCTCATAAAACCAACTACTTTTTCGATAGGTGCCAAGGGGTCGCGGGAAGGAACGAAAAAAATGCGATGCTATTTGCCGATATTTTAAATGGATGCATCTAATTGTTCAGATCATTTTCTATCTTGGGTGAGTGAGTGAATGTTGGGTTTATTGCCGCAAGAGCCAATCTTGGCTAAACTGCTCCAAACAATCGTTAAAATATTAAAAGTATAAAACCATTAAAAATCTGTAATAAATTCTAGTTATATAGAAAAGGTAAAATCTCAAAATATATATAAAAGTAAATTTGGACAAATAAATAAACAAATAGAGAGATTGGTGGGAGAAATTTCCCACCAAGTTCGACAAGTATTAAGTAAAAGTCATTTTCTGCTTTTCGTTGGTGTTAATAGTAACATTCCTCTCAAATATTGTCTCTCGTTTTTTTCAACGAGAGCGGGATTCGGTTCAAGTTCCTCTTCCTCAATGTCATATGTAATCATGTCTTCCTCATCCGTTGTGTATTCTGTTGAAGCTGGTTTTTTCCGTCTATACGCGGAGCCATCTTTATTTTTATTTTTTCTTCATTTAATTTTTTTAGTAATTCTTTTTTTCCCCCCTTCTTATACGAGTTTTAGAATTTTGTTTGTGGAATCCCGCACTGTATTGGATGTGGAGGGGGGTTGAATGAGGAAGTGCATATTATTGAGGAAGATTCAATCGGGGTGAACATATTATTGGAGAGTAAGTCGTTAGAAATAAGAATAGGTGGTTCAGGCTTTGACACTGTAGCTGTTATTGAAGATGTGGAAGGAAGTAGTTGAGCTTGAATTTATGAGGATGATGTGGAAATAGCAGGAGTGGGTTTTGATATATTCGGTTTAGGGAGGGAGGAAATCGGTTGAAGTAATTTTAAAGGGGGACATGCTTTATTAGATGAAGAAAATGCAGCAGATGTAGATAAACTATTAGATGTGGTGGGAGTAGTATCTATTAAAGGAACAGATAGAATTGAGATTCTGATGACGAGGTAACTGTTACAGAATATGTGGGTGGTAAGAGGCTTGCTTGAGTTGTGGTTGATGATTATAGGTATTTTAGAAGACATTATTGGCTTTGGAATGGATATACCAAAGGTTTCAGTAGTTTTAAAGGTGGACATACTATTTTTTTGTAATATTTTCATCAGTTTGGGTTGTTGTGGTTACAGTTGAGGGTTTGGCAGCTTGTGCGTATGTTTGGGACGATATTGTGGAGCTATTAATTTCTGTGCTTCTTCATATGAAATATTTCTATTTGTTTTAATAGCTTGGATTTCTTTTTCTGTTTTCCATTTTGAGCATAATTTTGAATCTGATGGATGAGACTGGGAGCAATTAACGCATTTCGGCTCTAGAGTACAATCTGTGGAAGAATGTCCAACAGTTGCACATCTAGAGTACGTCAATTGTCCACGGCAAGCAGTCTGTGAGTGTCCAAACCTCTGGCAATTAAAGCAGCGCAGAGGATTCGGAATGTATGAACGGGTTTTACAGTTTAAGTAGCCAGCTTTTATTGTTTTCGGTAGATTCGGGGTATTGAATGTTACTATTAAATGTTTTGTAGGAATAATTGTAGTATCTTTTTTATAGTAATTCTTCTGACCTGAATCACACCCTGATCAGAGAACCCATCAAGAATTTCTGCTTCAGGAGTGCTCAACAAGTCAGGTTCAGAAATGACACCGCGAGAAGTATTTAGTGATTTGTGAGGACTTATTGTTAGAGGAGAATCGAGAAAAGATTTGGCAAGTAAAAGAGATTTCGTTTGCAGAGTAGAGTTTGTTTTAATTAATAAATCACCGGATCGTAAACGTTTTACTGATTTAGGTTCGACACCTATTCTTATTAGTGCTTTGTGAATAGCAAATGGCGACTTTTTCATCATATTATTGTTTGGCAGTGATAATATCAAGAATCGTGAATTTTTAGAAATAAAGTCAATGTTTAGGTTGGGTAAAACAAGGCCGTTACCCGGGCACATCAGTATTGGATCCATAAAAACGCGTATACAACTTCGTTCTGGCGTGCCTCCACCCATCACGGAGTCCAACAAGGGAGGCAGTGTGCCGGTCATCTGGCAAATACCAGGCACGGCGCTTACCCAGAGTACACCCAGAATATAGTGATACAGTCCAGGGTGAGGATCCAACGGGTAAGCCCGACACCCCTTATTTGCAGCACTAACCCTACAGCAGTGTCTCTTCGGGGACACCGAAGAGAGGTACTACCTGCCGATTGACAGGAGTGGGCTCACTTCTGCCTCCCGTATACAGCGAAGCGTGGGCCAAAGGTATTCCCAGGACGCCATTTTCTTCCTTACGGGACGCCGCACACGGCAAACATACGGGTTGAAAAACCAACGATGTTAATCGAAAACAAATAAAGCAACATAATTAAAATATTTAAAGAAATATACGAAAAAGAAACTAAATTAACTCAAAAGAAATTGTGAACCAAAATATGTTAATAATAAATAGTACAACGATTTAATCAATGTACATCTTAAATAACATTGGTCTGTGGTTTCGACGTGAAAAGAAGAAAAGGGAAACTTGAATGGCAAGAAGGAGGGCCGAAAATAGAGAAGGATCACTAGGGTACCCCGGGTTTGTGACACCCGTGTTTACCAAAGGGAGTAAACCCCTTGAGAAAAGGAAAAAATCACTAGGGTACCTCGGGATTGTGACACCCGTACTCACCTAAAGAAGGTGAGCCCCCTGATGGGATTTTCTATCTTGGATTCACTAAAAATTTCTCGAAACAAATAACATTTGCAAGAGTTATGAATTCCATGAAAGTGCTGAAATAAAAACTGCCCAACTAATTATGAAACGACTTAAACGTAAATTGAAAGAAAGTCTTCCGACCGAGTTATATAAATTAAACAAAAGGATTGAAAAAAAAATTACTTTTTTAAGGCATCTCAGTTGCAAAACCAACAACTGAATGTGTTGGCATAATGGAATGTGTATCTTTCGAACATATGTGAGAAATTTCTAAATCGGAATTGAGCAGCTTGCGACACCCAAGGTAATCCTTTACACTTTTTTCAATAAATTTAAAATCACCAAATTCGAGTTTCCGCGATAACCTAGGAGTTATTGTCACGAACTCGTAGTTGATGTGTCGCAAGTTCGAGCCACTGAAGACCTGCCATGTAGAAGGGGCTCTTGCTCGTTCAATCTGTTGAGGCTCAATGTATTCCCATTCATATGGTGTGGTAGATCGGAAAGGGGAGTACCAGCTCAGGTGTCGTCCTCGTCACCTCATCAAAGTTCAAAAAGACGAGGTCCATCGTCTCTCTCTCTCTCTCTCTCTCAATAGCCCTCGTACTACCTTGTAGTGTAATGTAAACATCACTCATCACCAAATTCGAGGAAAGGGAGAGTTATCGAATTTTAACTCATGATATTTTTACCTACCTTCTCCTCCCCACTTTCAGTGGCCGCGGTAGCCGAGTGGTATAGATATCGGATCGTGGCTTGCCTTGTCACGAGTTCGAGCCCAGTACCACTAAAGACCCACCGTGAAGGGCAGCGATGCACGCTAAATCTGTCGAGAGTTGAAACGTCCTCACGTCGGTGTGGTAGTTATGAGAGGGGGGTGCCATGGTCAGGTCTCGTCCACGTCACTTGACGATGGTTCAAAATGACGAGGTCCGTCACCAAATGCCCTCGTGTAGCTGAACAGTGCGACGTTAATATTCACTCACCCTCCCCATTTTC
>BMAV01013205.1:519006-549012 GCA_019973955.1 Trichonephila inaurata madagascariensis
TTTTCCCTATTTTTTTCTCCCCTAATTCGACAAAAAAACCAATCCCCTCCACCCACAATGGGCAACTTTCACCCCCGGCCCCCCCCCCCCCTTGAAAAATTCCTGTGTGTGCTACTGGTTATATCTAATAAATACTATAAAGCGTTAAAACTCTGATATGCATTTAGAAACACTCTGTATTAATTATGCATCATTTAAAAATATTTAGTAGCATAAAAATAAACAGCTATTCCTTCAAGATAAATATAAAATTCAAATTGTACATATATTATACATTTTTTAAGAATATTTATTGAAATAAGGAATAAGCACAAAAAATATAAGTATTCCTGCAATATAGTGAAATAAAAAACTTTTAATGCGAACCTTGTCCTTGCAAAGTTCTACTTAATAGTGCAATATCAGGGATATAATTTATTACTTTCTATTTAACACATGATTCTGAATGTTCAGCTGTTAAACAACTTTTTTGTGGTCTCAAATATATATTTCAAATGAGAAAAAAATTGTTCATATATGTATAGAACCCAAAGCGGAAATGCAATTTTCTTCAAACAAATCATTCCGGCAATGACGTATAGAAATTTAAAATAGCTGTCAATGTATCGATGGTTATTTTCGAAATCATTTCGTGATTCCGTAAATTTTCAATAACAGATTTTTTTTCACGATGTAGCAATGAGTGATGCTTTATTTTACAAGTATTATACAATCGTTTTGACTTGAATTTAATATTTAGCGCTGAGAGTGAGTCATATTTAAATACATAACGGGTGTTTTTTTTCACTGAAGGAGGGAAGATTCGATCTGGGTACCTTCCGTTCCGAACGCAAGTACTTTATCGACCACGCCAAAACGATCGTCTTCCCTTGATGTTTTGTACTAGTTTATATAGATATCACACCGCCACATCCCAAACTACCCGCAAGCAGATTCTATAGAATCGTTTCATGGCGAAGTATTGAAATTAAGAAATAGCCTTTATGTCTGAGGTGTAGAGAGGAGAGACAGAGAGATTTCATTTGATTTCCTAACTAAGTAGAATGCCACTAAGAAATGCTCCACGTGTCATTTGTGGCATGCATGCGGTAAGCTGTTCAGCCCTGTTCTATATCATGTTACAAAGTCAAAAACAACTGAATTCTTTATCTTAATGTGATTCTTTCTACAATACTTTTTTATTATAAGGTGAGTGAAAACATTTGCTTTTTTTTTTATACCTATGAAGAAATGCGAAGAATCCAAAAGTGCATAACCTCAGAAGCATATTCATCATTATTATTTAAGACCTTTTGGTTATAAGCTGTTAACCTTGGCGTAAGTATTCTATTTGAACCACCAACTTATCGGTCCATAGCCCTGCTGTTCACGCGTTAGACGACTGGAAGGAAAAGGAATCCCTACTTGAGCAGGTCATCAAGCACTTTTATTCCTGTCCTTGAAAACTTTGCGGTAGAAGGTGCACTGCATATCCCCTTCCTAAAGAAGACAGCATTTTCTTTGCTATGGGATTTCCTGAGTGATATGTAAGGGAAGTTGGTTTTCAGCATTACTGCCACAGATCAGTACACACAGGTAATGATTCGTCGATTCCATTGATCAGTATTAAGATGATCAAACTTTCAGGTGAATCTTAACACTTCCATATTCTGTTGCATGATTAGATTCGGGCAATTTTTGTGACTTGATTAAGAGTATCTTCTTCAACCAGTAAAAAAGATGCTCCAACCTTGCAGAAACTAGACAGCTTTTGTCTACTTCCCTCAACTTCCGAAACCCTTCAGGAAATGTGCTGTCATTCAATGTATCCTCCCCACAAACTTGACATTTACTGCGTCTGCAAAATCGCTTTGTCAATGTCGTACAACAAATAAAGTCTCACGTGCACTTAGTTACTTTATGACGGGTTCTATCCGCGGTTCTTCAACAAATCGTCTTGGGGAAATTATTCTTTAACTGTGGTTTGAGTTTAAAACCACTTTTCGTAGAGCTGACTTGCTTTCATGCTAATGTAAATGCTATTTAAACCCTGGTAATGGGTGTGTTAAAGAGTTAAATGATCTAAAGTTAAATTTAATGAAGTTACAATATTAGTTTATCTTCATTTCCATCTTTAACTTTTCTTACTTTTGGACATAATTGATACTTTTCCTTCTTTTAAAATGCTGTATAATATAATTTTTAATGTCATGTGATGTTATTGTTATATTTCTCTTCAACTTCTCGTCATATTTATCTCAAATTTTACAAAATTTTGGTAAAAGAAAAATTTGGGAATAAACACTGCTATTTCTATAAGGTAAAATATTAAAGGGAGTTTCGAGTAAGAGCTAATTATTATGAGAACGTTTTTAGTTCCTCTTCAGTAAAAAAAGGGTTTTTAAAGATTGGTAATTAGTAAATGTAGAAATAGATAAGTACTCAAATACATCAAAAAAATTCAGAACATTCTTTGATATTTATTAGGAATTTTGGTAAATGCAAAATGTTGTTGGCCATTTTCGCCAAAAATGATGCGATTTTCCATTTATAATAAATCTATCTTCTAGGCCGTAGTTGCGAGGTATGGTGCAAAGAAGCAGAGAAAAAGAACAGAAAATGTTTTATAGGAAGGTTGTACTACAACAAATGTTCTAAATCACTACTAGAAGTCGTCTTGCGGAACATAACGGAAGGTTTCTAGAACAGTGATTTTGCTAGAAATCATTCTTTGCGATCCGTTTCCTGAGGTAGTATTCGAATGAGGAGCTAATAGACATGCTAATCGTGTAGGGAAGAGCGGATTGTAACGGGCCCGCCGCTCGTACCAAGAACATTACCCGAACAGGTGTGTTCCATATCACGACCTTATGGAATGTTATGTGAAACTGGTTTTTTAACGAAAGCTGTAATTAATAGCGTGAGTGAATGAATATTAACGTCGTACTGTTCAGCCACACGAGGGCTTTTGGCGACTGATCACGTTATTTTGAACCAGGGTCAAGTGACGTGGACGACACCTGAGCTGGCACTTCTCTCTTCTAACCACCACACCGACGTGAGGACGTTTGAGCTCTCGACAGATTTAACGTGCATCACTCCCCTACACGAGTAGTGGTACTGGGCTCGAACGTGACAAGACCAGCCACAATCCGATACCTTGACCACTCGGCTACCACGGCCACTGTAATGAATAGCAAAGAACGACGATGACATCTGGCAATGAGAATTTGATCTTTAGAAGACAATCCACGTACGAGTTCTAGAGCGATAGACTAAAAATTGGCTTTATCTCAATCCATTGTCTGGAGGATACTCGCCGCAAACCAAATGAGCGTGTCCAATTATTACAGCCTGAGGATTAGCCACTCTAGAGCACACTGATGAAAGGGAATTAAATACTGTAATTTTAATAATCTCAATATTCATATGATAAAATAAAACTATTCCGTCACTGTCATCCATATTATTTTGTTTAATAAGCATATATAAATACGGTACTTGTATAAAACCCCATTCACCTTAGAAGTCCAGTTAAACTTAAGCCAATCAAAATATATTATCCGAATATATTATTGGTGAAACATCGACATTTTTCTGGATAGCGAACCTTCGCTTTGGTTTGAGGGTGTACAAAATGAGAAGAGCCATCACTAAATAAACAAACACAATTATCATCAACTTCAGCTAATGAAGAGTCCAGTTGGTTTTATATTTCACTCTAAATACTTGTGTATATAATGAACAAACAGGGCTTATATATATCAATAAATGCAGATACTCAGCTGTATACCTTGAACTTCACCACGAATTATTTAATTCCTTTCTCAGAAACACTGACGATTCAAAAGCAAATTCTACTTTGATTCAATTGATAACTTCTCTTTTTCTCTCCCTCTGTCCTTCTCGCGAACTCGATTCACAGTTATTTTAAATAGTAGTCCTATTTTGCATATAAATTGCGGTATTCCAATCAAAAATGCATGACAATTATTTCTCCCTAAAGGATTAGTAGAACGTCCCGAACAGAACTCGTTATAAACTAATGGTAGAAATACAATTGCACCTAATTTTGTTTGTGCTACTTCGATCAACAAGCTCACAAAATTATATATTTGATACTTATGTGTTATCTAGCAGATCATTTTTGTCAAACGGTGTAACTTGGCGAATAAAATAATGCGTTAGTTGGTACTTTTAAAACCATGAAGGAATGATACCTAACGAAAATCATTGGCGTTTATTTTTGAAAAACGCTAATCATGTCACCACTTTTCATGGTGGATGAGATAATAAATACTTAAGTAGCGAAAATTCAACGCTTTAAAAATGCTTATCGAGAAGAATGTAATATTGTTTCCTCTTATTATTGTCAAGTAAGTAAAATTCCATCTGTCATTAAAGTTGGCGCACATTTCCAGCCAGATTTACACTAACCATAACATATATATATATATATATTGTTAGCAGATTACTACATTGTTTGGTGACATCTTCCTGGTTAGAAGAAACGGATCGAAAGATCTTATAGATAAAGAAACCCTCTTCCCTTAAAATCAGTTTCGATTTTTTCTTGGAAAAATTCGATATTTACGTTTCTGTTTTAGCCATTTGTCGAAACATATATAAAATCTTCTACCCATTTTTTCAAATAAAAAGACATCGCCAATAGTGGAAAACCATTCCCGCATATTCAAACACAATAATAATAACAGATGATGGCATTTGGCGACATTTTTTGAATTGGCGACGTCACTTGATTTGGTGAGACTGGTCTCCGGTATAGCACGAATAGGTACACTAAAACTTTTTTATTCATTAAGTAACACAAAATTTTTTTAAAAAAGGTGCTTACGTACTATCACAACAATGCTTAAGTTCAAGATAATTCGTCAAGTTGGCAATCCAGATTTCGCATGTGTCGTAAGCGCTGAATTGGCAACCATGCGCTTCGTTTCCCACAATGTCGCCAATACGGTTGCGATAATACATACCAAAAAAGTTACAGATATGTGTAGAAAAGAGGAAAACGCCAAACTAAGTCAAAAGAAAATTACAATGCGCCAACCAATAAAATCATCATTCAGTCCAATTCTTTCACGATGAAGGAAAAAAATGATGCAAATTGTCAAAAACTCGTCTTTTTGTATTGTCCATTTGTCCAGTATGACGCAAATAATTCGCCAAGTTAGCGAAAAATAATGATGGGGTCTAAAATAGAATCCAACAAAGTCAATCTAGTTTTATTTTTTACTGTTTTTTAAATCAATTATTGTCTTTTTTTTTAAAAAAAAATAAATAAAATAAGCTATATTTGCGTATTATACTGTCGACCAATTTCTCCAGACGAAAAGACACCCGGCAGTTCCAAAAATGTCGCTGTCATCGTTGCTATTGAGGGCGAACGAGCGCAGAAACAGTTTCCACTATTGGCTGCATATTGTGGCACTTGGTGACGTCTTTTGATTTGACAATACTGGTCGACGATATAATATGTAAATATCTAAAATAAAATTGACTCAAATAAAACCTATATTTATTTATCTTCCAATAAACGGAGTACATCTCTCTTTGAAGGTTAGAATAACTATTTGAAACGAAGATAATTTTACTTGAAGAATCTAAGGCTGAACAATTAATCATTGGAGGCATATGGTGTCATATTGAATTAAAATATCGCTTGACAAAGATTGTACCTATATATAATGCAGCAAATTTCAACCATTTTCCATCTATTTATTTTGCTTTATGAAGAGAAGAAACGGTAATTATATACGATCAATCTCAGGTCATAGGCGCGAATTTCAACAAATTTACAATACCTTAGAATGATATCAAAAAGGTTGCTCTTAAAATCTTTGGCGATTGTTCCCTGATATGCAGTTAATTTTTAACGATACTTAGCTTTTTTTATTGTATATTGTGTGTTGTCGCCAATAACGTCAACTTGGCGAGATTTGAGCCGGCAAAATGGAAAAGTACCAAATTTTCACTTAATAAATTATTTTTACAAGCATTCAGGATACTTACGTATTATTGCAACCTATTGGCGACATTATATGAAACGAAGCACATGGTTGTTTGTTCAACGCGTATGACACATAGGAAATTGGGGTTTCCGAGTTATTAATAGAGTTGGCGATTGTTGCGATAATACGTAGGTACCACGTGAAGTCTTTGCCAAAGTACCAAATGAAACAAATTAACACATTTACAAAAGCGTTTTAGAATTGAATATTGTGAAGCAAATAGTTTTTAAATAAATATAGTGGAAACTAGTATTAGGATCAATAATGTGAATCATAAGATTTCAGCTTTACAGAAACCATAATTCAATCAACTGTTCGCGGTAATTTGAGACTCAAAGTAAATGTTTGTTTCAATGAATGAAATATTTAAAGGTTTTTATAATTTTATTAATAAATCTAGTTCTTAATTCAATCAAAATAATAAAGGTATCTTCTTTAACTCATTGACTTTTGCACCTAAAACCTAAAGATGGCACTCATGAAAACGCCGTCTGATCGACCGTAAAAGCACAAGATCTTTTCAGTTATTGATTAGGAGATCTTGGAAATAAAAAAAATGCATCTCTATAAAACATCTTACATAAAAATTAAGAAGTTTCATTTTCATAATGCATGAATTCTACGGAATAAAAATCTACTAATGCTATAAAAAAAACTAAAAAAAAACTGTAATTAAATTCTCACCTTCAAGCTAAATCTTCGCCATGGAGAGGCGAGAAATAGTTTAGAGGTACTTGCAAAATAAAAAACAATCAAAAAGGCCAGTAATAATAAAATTATAGTAGGAAGAACGCATTACCTGAAATTTTGCGAAAGAGAGCAGCTACCGACAATAGAAATGCAAAAGATTTTAGGGAGCAAGGGTATTAAAGCAATTTCCAGCAGTTATTTTTGGGGCGGATATATAAGAGACACAAGTCGCTTGTGGTATCCATAGCAACGCGCTTACCGACATTAACTAAACTCGAGGCGACTTCAAAGAAAGAGAAATAAAAACACAATTCACTGGAAGAGGAGACTTCGCGCTTTTATGATTTAATCCTCAAGCATTTTTCGAGAGAAAAGGTTCTGGAAAAATTTTATAAATAGAAAATCGTGCTTTTCCCGGAAACTCGAGGTGCTCGAAAAATCTCGTATTAGAAAAATCTGTGCGAAAATGAATCCCGAGGAAAACATTCGAATCTTCGTTTTGTATAAAATCGTTTTCTTTTAAGTAGAATCATCATTGGACACATTTACGAAAAGCGTTATTTTACGTTTTCTGTGTGTGTGTGGTGGAAAGCTTTAAGAAAGTTATTCTGTTATTCGTGATATATAATTTATTTTTTGAAAATATCAAAAGTGGAATCGAAGTAAGTATAAGTTATTATTGTCATTGGAATATTTCAATAAATTGTTCATTTACTATTGGGTAACAATAGCATTCCATAATTATAAAACTTTTGATTTATGTTTTACATATGCGAATATTTTGGTTGAAAATTTTAACATTTTGATTAAATAATGAATAAATAAAATGATTCCTAATGAATTAATAAAATTCGCCTGGTATAAAGTTTTCTCTCTCTCAAGTCGTTTCTATTTAGTTTAATTGTGCAGTAAAAGATGTAAAGTTGAGTTGCAGATTAGATTTTAAGGAAAATTGAATCATAAATTCTAAACCAAAATAACTTTCCCTGCATTTATTCAAATGTAATAACTTAAATTTCTTAAATTAAAAAAAATCCCACACATATATTGTTTTGGGAAGCAAAGTGTCATTTAGTTAAAATCAAAGACAGGAAGAAGTACCCTCAGAAAGTTTTGTGTGACGTGTACCTCTTTTTTATATATCTAATAATATTGTTCTAAAACATTCAAATCAATTAATAGTATTATTTGATAAAATATTACTGATAATACTTAAAATTCATGATAAAGAAGCCTTTTCTAATTGTTTCAATTCGTATGACGTCATAGTCATATAACTGAAATCCCGTGTTCCCAGCCAATCAGATCATAAATTCATGAAACGTCATAGTCACATAATTGCAATCACATATTTTCAACCAATCAGAATGCATTTAGCTGTTGCTAACTTTTGTTTTTTCAGGAAACATTTTTAAAAATGTGCATATTTGTCAACAATAATAATGCATATAGGTAAACAAACTGCCCTTGAATTAAAAATGCAAGATTTTTTTTTTTTAATTTCGAAAACATTTTTGAAGAATCCTAATACTTGAACATGTTTACCAGATGATCAAATTTGAAATTTTTATCTAAATTTTACAAGCAGTACAAATCTGTCAGTTTGGAAATCAATAGTGAACACGTGAATGCATTTATCGTGAATTTAGTTTATACCTATTTTACATTGATAGTTTGATAAAGAACAGTATAATTGAAGTAATTCATAAATTAAGCACATTTTTTTTAATACATGAAAAACCATGGCGCCTTTTTTTAACGAATTATTCATTCCCACATTAGATATATTTTTCTTTGAAATCAATTAATGTTTTTCAAAAACTTTATTTTTCATTTGCTCGTTATTTAGCAGAAATAAATGTTTACTTTAAAATTGACTGAAAGTACAATCTCTGGCTAAAATTTAACGACCTTTTCCTCGCTTTTTACAAATGGGAAAGGATATTTATAGATATACTAGCTGTACCCTACCACGCGTTGCTGTGGCTCAATCTTGTTAAGCAGAAAGCACATGTTTTCAGCATGTTAAAACATTTGCATTGCAGGTATGATCTTTTATTAAAAAAAAATGTATAAATATATGTACCCAAAATTTTCCTTAACTGATTTCATTTATAATTTGTTAACCAAATGCTTGAAGTTACTACGGCTTATTTTTGTTCTTATGTTATGAACCTAAATTTATTTGCATTGTCTTTAGAGTGGAGACCTCAAGTTTGAAGATAACTTTTAAATGGATCTATTCTGGATTCCTTGAGAGCAATGAGTTGGTTTTACAATGCTTATGGATATTTCTATTAAATCAGAGGTGTGTTCACAAATGCACATTTATCCAAACAATGTCATTTGGAAACATGAATTGTATTTTCTGATGGTATGTAGGAAATGTTTTGATTCCGCAGTATATCTCGCAAGCAAAATTTTTTAACGGCTCTGTGGTTCTCCGAGTTGAGGCAGTTTAATTTTTTCAGGGGTACAAAACATTCCTTTTGTTTCTCACTTAAATTTCAGAGCATTGCAATAAAGGGATACAGTCCGTCATTGTGTTGATGAGAACAGGCTGCCTAAACCTAGAATCTTCCACTCGGTTGTACCGGAATGCAAGGTGACTGTTATTGTGTGATTTCTCACCACAAAGTCATGTTTGACGCAGATGTGCTGTTTCTGGTTGATATCTTTATAATGTTGTAAAACACGAATGATGTGCTCGCAAATGTGCATCCTCAAGTCTGGCTGCACCCTCAGCATGTGTTTGGGCCATTCTTTGTCTGTTTTTCTCGTTTGCTGATATCCATTCTTTCTCAGTTTGATGTGCAATTACACTCGTTGTAGTACTTTTGCCTTGCAAATATGGCGACCTAAGTTTGATTTCGCGCAAGGCATTATTTTTAAGTAGTAAAGCCAATTGACTGCACTTAAAAAGAAAAAAAAATTAAAACAAAGCATATTAAATTTCTTAAAAACTTAAAACTGCTCTTAAAAAGAAAAGAAAATTAAAACAAAAGCATATAAAATTTCAAAACATTAAAAAAAAATCAGTTACAAAAAGAAAAGGAAAAAATAAAAAAATGCTAATGAAATATTTAAATTCAAACGTGCATCAATTGATACAGCTCAAATCCAACGCAATGAGAGGCTGAAGATATTTTCAATCGAATACGCCAGGAAAATTCCAACATAAACATGGATTTTGCAGCAGAAATCTACGACAAAGTGTTGATAATGGTGGAGTATTTTTGCAAATCACAATTCGATTAGCATTATCAATTGTTATCAACAAAGTTAAAAAATGTTATCAAAAAAATGTTACAATCTTTGTTGTTTAGATATTAAGGTGCGATACACGTGGCACCAATTTTGTTACGGTGATGCTAATACATAATTACTGATGTGTGTTACAGAGCAGCAGTCACCAATTGGTGATCCGAGAGAAATTTTGGACGGTATACAGAAAAATTGAGATATTATTTATACTTCTATGAAGATTCAGTTTAAAAAAAGATGAACAAAATAACATATTATGGAACATGGGTTATACTTGACTAAAAGCTTTTATTTACCGAAATAACTAAACGAAAAAACGTACAAAATTCCTGAGGATAGCAATTTTTAGTAACCTCAACCAATTTTTGGAAAATTGGTGGCTTCAGTCTTGCTATTGCTTTTCATGAAGCTTATTTTCAGGGGTATGGAAGATGAAATAAAGACGTAAATAGTGGTCCGCCACATAGAGGTCAATCCTATTAGTGAACCGCAAATTATAAAGTTATACATTAAGCCAGTGCTTCTCAAACTTTCAATACTGGCGCCCCCCTTTTCATCCCAATTTTTATCGCGCGCCCCCCCCCCCCTTATACATTAATAAATTACTGAATGCACTTTGACGCTAAAGCTACAATACACGATCTTAATTATAAATCGTACAAATTAATAACATAAGTATTAAATTTTGTATACGTTACTTTTAAACAAAAAATTAAGTAATAGGATAATTATTATGTTATTTTTCCTTTCTCTAATTTTTAAATTGGAACATATTGCAAAATGTGGTGGCTGCTTAGAAGACAAAATATAGATATCAGCTAAATATAGATAAATTAAAAGTAAAAAAAAAAAAGGTTAAAAACAAGCTTTTATTTAAATGCTCTAAAAAGAATAAAATAAACTTTTCTTTTAAAAATATTTTTGCTATCAACTTATAAAATCGTTACACAATTTATGATATAAAAGCTGGTCGCGAGATTTAAGTACTCGTTTTCACTTAGATTGAAAATTTAAAAAATTTTAATCAATCAGATCAAGTTATTTAATTTGATTGTTTATCAACACAGGTAAATCTCGCGACAAGCTTTTATATCATAAATTGTGTAACGATTTTATAAGTTGATAGCAAAAAAATTTTTAAAAGAAAAGTTTATTTTATTCTTTTTAGAGCATTTAAATAAAAGCTTGTTTTTAAAAAGTTTTTTTTTTTGCTTTTAATTTATTAACATCATACCTTTGTGAATCCGGATTTTCTGCGATGGCTATTTTGAAGACAAAATATAGATCTGAGCTAAATATCAAAAAATAACTCTGAGTGTCAATTTCTAATTTTTAGCCTTCCTTTGAAAAACTTTGCTCTGCAAGACAAGCCCATGGGGGGAAGTCACTGATAATTATTAAACTTGTTCTTATAATGGCTGAAGTACCCACTCTTAACACGAGTTTATTTTTTTAAAAAATGATAATATATTATTCTTGATATAATAGATTAATTGTAAGGAGAGTAAAACTAAGTGCATGACAATGTATACAAAAATGTAAAATGATTTATTGAAATGAATATTCATATTATAAACGGTTTTGAATGAACTGTAATTTTAAGCCTCGCAGAATTAGCATTTAGAATAAATGTTAAGTAATAAAAAAAGAATATAAAATTCTAATGAATAACAATTGTGTTATTTTTTTAATATTTAAAGCGAGAAAACTTCAAAATGTTTTAGCCCGGAATCAGGTTAATGGTCGCGTTAATGGTCGCGGAGAGTGATGCACCCCAATTCTTTTTTTTATAATTATTTTCAATATACAAGATAAAAATCACAATTTCAGTGAATAATTTAACTAAGAGAAAATATACTTACCTATTTCAAGGATTTTTCTGTTTGTCTTTCATAAATTGAGAAAATATCCAATAAAACTGAACTAAATTGTTCCAAATGTACGTGACCTTAATAAAAGACACAAATCACAGACACTTTTTGCTAACATTACAGGAAAGTTATTTGCAAGCAAAACTGTCACATTTTGTTCACGTTATTGTAATTTTAATGACCGTTGATGTTCGACAAATATCCTGTTGAACTTTTTCTTGCTTGTGTCTTTTTGACAGGGTGAAGTGCATTTTGCGGTACATTTATGGCTTCGTATTTTCTTGATAAAGTTCTTAATGTAGCTATTGAAAATTTTCCTTTCGTTTCATGTTTATTGCTTTTCTCAAATTTACTTTCGCTAACATGATTAATATGCATTATTTCAGCAAGTGTTTCCCTTGTTTGATCAGCTTCAATTTCCTTTCAGAGAGATCACAGATGTCCAATTCTTTTTTCATATTCTGCTCATTTACATTTATAAGCCATAATCAGTTATACAACATCACAATTAAAACCACTAAGTTATTCATAGGGGAAAATAAAGCATGTTCAAGAAAATATTTTTGAAAAAAAGTGATCGTGCCGGAAACTCGGTCTAAACAAGTATCCTAAGATTCTAAAAAAACGTTTGCCACTCCCAAAAAAGGAGATTTGTGATCAATTCATTTTAGCTCCCATTAAGACTGTCATATTAGAGGATTCTCTGTCAAGGTCATTGGTAACAAATAAACAGTTTTCCCAGAATTAACGATTTTTGTATTATATGTTTCAGTAGACTCATAAAAATAAATCTTGGCCAATTAATCCTTCAAAGTGCTCAATATGCTTATCCATGTATCATAAAACTCTTTCACATTGTGAAAAAAGCGCAACAGAATTATATAATTTACAACTTCCCTATAAAAGGGGATGCAGATAACATACCACTAAGCTCGAAAGTCAGCAAAAGTAATATTTTAGATAAAAAGAAACGTAATAAAAAATCTCTCATCGTAGGATTACAGCAAAGCAAACAAAATATTTTCTTTTATTTTTGATGACCTTTTTTCACCAGATGATATATATAAATCATATCAATGTAGATCTGTATTTTTTTTATTATATCAGAAAGTATTTTGTTTTTTTTCATTCCAGTAAATTAATTTTTTTTAACCTTTTATTTTCGATATGCTCGCGCCCCCCTTGAAGGGATATCGCGCCCCCCCAGGGGGGCGCGCCCCACAGTTTGAGAAACACTGCATTAAGCGGTTCATGAAATGTTGAAAAATGGCAACTACTGCTCTAAAGTAGACACAGCAGACAAATTCTGTATCTATACAGACAATGAAGCAAGACTAAATGTCTACCCATAAGCATTGTAAAATTAACCCTTTGACCTCAAGAAGAGGAGACATTTTAAATTTATTTTCAAACTTGGCACCTCCCCTATGAAGACAATGCAAAAATTTTAGATTCAAAACATGACAAAAAAGCCATAATAACTCTTGGGATCTTTTAACAAATTACAAATGAAATTTGTTTAAAAAAGTTTTGTTTATGTATATTTCCACATTTTTTTATAAAAAAAAATCATATATCAAGTGCAAGCGATAAAAGACATTAAAAATGCGTGCTTTCTCTTTTCTTTCTTTTTAACCAGACTGAACCACATGAAAACATGGTTGGGTACAGCTAGTTAAATGATAAAAAGCTATCAAAAACCAATTATTAATAACAAATTATCAATATTTT
The DNA here is from genome assembly GCA_019973955.1 of Trichonephila inaurata madagascariensis. Taxonomy (NCBI): domain Eukaryota; kingdom Metazoa; phylum Arthropoda; class Arachnida; order Araneae; family Nephilidae; genus Trichonephila; species Trichonephila inaurata. Next base: position 532,571 of record BMAV01013205.1, read on the forward strand.
AATGAAATCACCAAAAAAGTAGCAAACAAAGGTACTCGGGTAATGTTGAGATTATCAACCCTGATTTTGCTTGCGTCATACACGGTGAATTGGTATTTAAGTGCTAATGTGTTGCCAATATGGTTGCAATAATACAAATAAAAAAATACATATCAATATACATATCAAAACAAACACAAAATATACATCAGAAAATCTTAATTTTCCCATTTGTATTTCACAGTAACACCAAATAAAATTTTGAAATTACACAAAATAGATATTTTGTGAGTCTAATGTTATTGCTCCAACTATTAGAAATTTCAAAAACTATTTCGTGAAAACATTAACTGCCAAGTGCAAAAAAGTATTATTACTGTGCACAAACAGGCATAGAATGCTTTTCCCTTATTGAATGCATATTGCAGCATTTGGCGATGTCTTTTGATTTCAGGTAAATGGCCGACTAAAAAAGAAAGAAAAAGTACCAAAAAATAAAAATTATGTATTAATTTAATTTTTTTTTTTTTTAGATTCATTAGAGAAAGAGGTAAAATAGGAGGAAGGTTTTAATCGGTACGCTACTCGTTTGTGGAGAGATTTTGAAATCACGTTAAACACATCCATTGTGTACAGAATTAAAATTAGTATTTTATATATAAAAATTATCCAAAGTAAATATCCTGAGTTTAAAAATAAATTGAAAAATGATATAATTGACATAAGAAGAGCTGAACTATCTTTAACAATGCGAAAAGTATAATTTGAAAAAATAATTACAATCATATTAACCACCTGCTTCCTCAACATGTATTTGAGCCATCTGTCTATTTTGCTCATTCACTGATGCCTACTCCAATTTGATGAGCAACTACCCCTCGCACTGCGTTTGCTTGGACAGTAAGATGACCTAAGTTCGAGTTTCTGCAATGCAATTTTATGTACTGAAGCCGATTGACAGCAGTTAAAATGAAGGTTAAAACAAAAACATATGAAATTTTAAAAAAAAGCTCTGAATGGGCTTTGTATCCAAATTCCTTTGAGGCTCTTTTTCAGATATGAGCAGCATGTAAGTGGAACTGTAATAACACTCGTCGGGGCCCCTGTAGCTTAAGGGTCTTGCATCATTGATACAGAGGTAGCTATATGTCCCTGACAAAAGCAAACCATAATAACTTTAAGTATTTTTTTAACAAATTACAAATGGAATCTGTTTAAGACGGTTTAGATCTTATAAAGCAATCAAAAACAAAATAAGGTGCAATATTTTGACGACTCAAAATCAGAAAATCTTAATTTTGCCATTTGTATTTCAATAGTAATATCAAATGAAAGGTACCTAGGTATTATCGCAAACTATTGGCGACATTGTATAAAACAAAGCACAAGATTGTCAATTCCGCGCGTATAACATCTGCGAAAATGGAATTACCAACTTTGCGAGTTATCTTGAAAGTTGGCGATTGTTGCGTTAATACGTAAGTATCAAATGAAATTTAAAAAGTTGTCTAAAACAGAAAAAAACATTCTTATTCAATACCCCATCGATTGATTTCGTGAAATTTAAATGTCTCCAAGTGGAAAAAAAAATATTTTTTCCAAACATTGAATGTTATACTGCGGCATTTGGCTATTATTTGAGGTAAATGGTTAACGGAAACTATTTGGCAGAAAAATAAGTAGCGTACAGAAGTCAATTATGTAAATTTCATTTTCGCTTAGTAAAGAGAAATAAATTTAGCTTAAAATTACAGAAAAAAACACGATGTAGAATATAAGCAAAATCGTAAACATCCCGCAATAACGCTATCCGATTGTTGCCAATATACAAAACAAAATAGGAGTTGAAAGAATAATTTTAAAAAAAAAATGATTTATTCGGAAATTAATCCCAATTACGCATCAAAGAACAAAAAAAAAAAAAAAAATAGATAAATATGACAACCAATATATAAATATAACCATAGTAGAAATATACAATAATCCCGAAAACACTACGTGTAAAGTTTAAATTTTCGCATTCAGAGCGAATCGTTACACCGTATGACGTCATAACACCAAAAAATCACTTAAAAATTAAATTTTAAAAAAATTAGCATGCATTTCGAAATAAAAAGTACATAAGAACCTGACCGGAATCAAATGCAACGTTGTGTCAAAATTTCAGATAAATCCGGCCAGAACTTTTTGAGTTATGGAAGCGTACACAAACCAACACAACATTTATATATAGATAGATATATTGATCGAGAAACTAATGTTTTTCATAATTTATCAGCCCTAAATTCTAATTTCTTTGTTAAACAATATGACGCACTATGTTTGTTCCGTATTGATATTTGGGAGGGGAGAGGGGGATACATTAAAACAAATGGAACATAGCAAAAATACACATTTTCTTCTACTTCGTTGTGGTTTTCTGAAATTCTTCTTTCATTTCATTATTTTGTAAGTCGGACTTTTATTTAACAAAATCGCTAAATCCCCCCCCCCCCCCAAAAAAAAGTTCGTTACGTGGAAGATTCATCTTTCAATACACTAGGTTCTTGGTTACAGGAAAAGTTCACAAAATGGAGATCCGATAATAAAGAAATATATGTATTTTTTCTTCAAATTTGTTCGAACAAAATGTCGCGATTGAGGCATTCTTCTCCTAGAAAGATTAAACTTCCTCTACACAAGTGATTACAAAAGTCATAGAAAAGTGTCACGCCAGAAATTAGTTTCAATCGACTGCTTTTATGTTTGAATACAATAAAGAGCAAGGGGAAAAATTAATAAAACTTTTTTTTTTTTTGATGTTGGAAGGTATATATAAAATCATTTCTAAGATCTAATAAGCCATAGACTATCACGAAACAAGCATAAAGTTACTTTCGTAAAGAAAGGAAATGTGCAGATAGAAACCAACTGAATTTTTTATTGCATTCCAAAAAATAATCAGCATTTAAAACAAATAGAAATTCTACAATTTTAATTTAGTTCGAGGATTCAGAATGATAGACTGGAGTTTATTAAAAGCATAGATTTATCATGTATGTTTTGATTAAACTGCGTTAAATCTGCGTTTTTTTCTAAAAAAAGGTGAATTTCTTCATATATTTTACACGTTATTTAATAACCATGTAAGCAAGTCGTACCAAAGCTTATCTATTTTCTAAAACATGAACACATTCCTCACAAAAAATTGTTTCCATCATGAAACATATTCTTGATCTCTTATAGTCTAGTTTACAATAAAAAAATTATTCATTAATTAATCTAATTTCTAATATACATTCAAGTACAGACGAACCTCTATCTAACGAAGTCCTGAAGGGGAAAAAAGTTCGTTATGTGGGAAATTCGTAAATGGAGATTCATTTTTCAATATTCTTCTCTTCTTGGTTCCAAGAAAAAGTTCGCTAAATAGAGGTTGCGACTATACATTATATCATTTGTGAAAGTATCCAATGCAAGCCCACTGAAGAGCCATAAAATCTGGTGTAGTGGGTCGTATGGAGGTATTAAACCAATTAAGCGTAATGCGATCGGTCGTGTCAGATCCCATGTGTCTGTTGCATCGATTCTTACTGTTATCAAAATTTAAGTGATATTCAACGGGGACTAATCGTCAGCACTCGAGAGATGGGGCATAGTATTTCCTAAGTAGCGATGAAACCTAGATTTTCACACACGACCATTTCAAGGGTGTACCGCGAACATATCCCCGACAGCGGTACGGCTGGACAGAACGGGATCATCAACGGCTGAAAAGAAACATAACGTAATGTGTATATATACGTATAAGAAACATAACGAGATAAACGTTCCTCAAATGTCTGTGGATTTAAATGTAGGCCCTTCAACAAGTGTCAGCGTTCGCACTGTGCAAAGTACCCTCATTCATAAGCCTTTCGGAGCTGACTCAGCGCCTTGCCTGGGATCACCAACAACTCTGAATGACTGGAAAAAACGTTATCATGTTTCCAAATGTATCAGGCGGATGAGCGTGAACAAATGTGAAGAAAATCCCATGAACCCCATACGTCTACAAGGAACTGTTCCAGCTGGTGGAGACTCAGTGATGGTATGGGGCGGGTGCAGTTGCCATGACCACTGATACGTCTAGACTCGACCATGACAGGTCAACGGTCCTTTCTGACTACCTGCATCTATTCATGTCCTGTGAGCATTCAGACGGACGTGGACAAATTCCAACAGGTCTACCGAGTGGTTCGAGGAGCACTCTTTCGGATTTCGTACCCTTTCCCCAGCTATGAACATTATCGAGAATATCCGATACATGATGAATCAACAAGCTGCCCTTCTCTGCCAACTCGCACTCCCTTGGTGCCCTGCAGCAATCACGGTGTGGAAACTGTCTACAAAATATCTTCACAAATTAGTTAAATTCATGCCACACCGTGTTGCGGCACTTCTGCGTGCTCGTGAGGGCACTATACAATATTAGATGGGTGAACCAATTTTTCTGGCTCATTAATGCATAACATAAAAATATTCATAAGCTGCTTAGAATACAATACAATAAATACTGATGGTTACAAGACAACTAAAGATCCTCAGAAAAGTCTATTGGGTTTAATTTTCAGCAGCTCCAGTAGCAATATCTAGAGAAGAATCGAGACACGAATTCACTATTTCCTGGGCAGGAGCAGTGTTGCCAGATCGTGCGATTTTTGCTACTTTTTAAAGCTTTCCGCTACTTTTTTTTATCCTACTGCTACTTTGCGAATTTTATGCTACTTCACTTGAAGATCCCGCTACTTTCAACCATATATAAAAGTATTGGAACAAGTTTCGAAAAAATCGCAAAGAAAAAAAATAGTGACTTTAGTACCCTAAGAAATCATGGAGGTGCAGTATGTTTCACCACTTCGAAAAGACACAAAACTCTGTAATTCCCCTCCCTCCCCCTACCGCCACGAATCGGAACCTATCTAAGAGGAACTCCCCTCTCCTGCTACTTCTGCCCACTGCAAGTAGTGGAAAAAAAGAAATAGGGACTCTTTCTAATCCCGATAGAAGCATGAAAATGAAACATGTAATATTCTTAAAAGATAGGCTGAGAGAATTTCTATATAAATATTAAACTGGAAAAGTAATTGTGAAAGGTCAAATTCTTATAGAACTAAGTAAATTGTATAGTTATCATCAACGGTACTGCAATTAATTAAAGTATAAAAATCTATTTTTGTAATTGACTTACGTTGCAGCTTGACTTGTAAAAAAATTGCATACAATGACAAAAGTAAGCACTTGTCATCTAGATAGATTATGTGATAAAAATCTGATTAAATCCCTTTTGAAAGGTTTTGATCTAGATTCAGTGGCGTAACGTACACCCTCGCATTGCGGGGGGCCCAAAGCCTGACTGACGCCAAGTACGTATTAGGGCTTGGGGTCCAAAAGCTGACTTTGCAAGGGGCCCCTAATACTCTCCATACGCCATTGCCTAGATTCCTCTTTCCAATCAACTACTTGTCTTACTAACCCTTTACTTAAATTAATATAAGGATAGATTTAAATATTGTTAAATTACAGCTGCCAATTTTAGCAGAATTTGAGTGGATTAATTTACTCTTTCAAAGTGATCATTGCAAATTACTGAAAGCATTAAAAGATTGCATTACTCTTTTAAGAAGAATTTACTCTAAATATATGAATCTCGAAGTTGCCATGAGTTTAAAAAGCATTTATTTGCCTATTGATTTGATGGATGTGTTTTTGAATAAACTGACAAGCAAAAGTAAAATAATTTCTACAGAATCTACTATTATTTTAAATTCAAATCATCTTTCTTTTGTTTTTATTTGCCTTTAGAATTAGCAGAGCAATCTAAATTATATGTTCTGGAGAGAGATTTTTTTTACTCGAGACAAATTTTCAACATACAGTTGAAGGATATTTTTCTATCTGAATCTGAACTTTTAAATGATGGAGAATTATTTTGGTGATATATTTTTAATATAAAAGACGCAGTTGGAAATCCATTTTTAAGATATTTAGCTATATTTGCTTTAAAGCTTTGCAGCCTACCCATAAGTAATGCTACTGTAGAAAGGGCATTTTCCAGAGTGACGTCAAAAAAGACAAAATTAAGGAATCGAATGTGCCTTGAACTATTTGAGTCAATCCTCAGAATCAAAATGACTGGAAGAATGAGTGACTTGCTGCGTTGATTTCCTTCCATCGCTACAAATGCTTCAATATAATTCAAAAATTTATAAAAAAGACACGGCAGATCACGATACTTAGCAGGAAGAGTTTGAAAGTATTTTAAATGAATTAAATAATTAAAGCATTTTAACGTATTTTTTAAAATAGTTTTACAAAATTACATTTATGAATTATACAAGTGAACATCGATCGCTACTTTTTTCCCCTCTTCGTGCTACTTTGCTGCGTAAGTTTCTGGCAACTCTGGGCAGGTGGCAATTATCTACCACTACAAATTGTCATTTTTTGTTTTTGAGGAAAATTATTTTACATTTAAGATATACTTATTTAAAATTTTTCTTTAAATTATCTAATTAAAGAATTCAAAACTGCAGGGGAAAATTATTTATATATTTTGCTTCAAATAAAAAAAAATTAAATTTATATTAAGTTTAAATGTAAATGAAGCAGAATTTTAAAAATATTTATTTATTAATTTTATGGCAATGTAAATTACATAAATAAAAAGGTTTAAGAAAAATTTAAGCCTAAGATTATTGCAGCTATATTTATAACAAAATCGATACAAATTTCATTATAAATTGCACACTTTAAATTTACATAACCAAACCATAACCTATAACTATACATTTTTCATTATTAAATTTGCTGTCTAAAAGGATTGCAGAAAAAGCAATTATAATAAAATCCAAAAAGGCAAATTCATATTTATCATAAATAAAAATGGTAGTTTCCCTTTCTAATAGTTATTACTTTTGAACTAATTTTCAAAGAATGATTTTAAACATAGATCCATACATATTTTACAATAGGATAGGGGTATCCATTAATAAATAGTGGTTAGTGACGCTGAATGCTGTGCCACGGGTTTGAATCCCGGAGAAGGCATGGATGTTTGTAAACGTATAATGCTTTTGAAGCATGGGGATACTCTAAATAGCAGTCGAGCCACAAGTTATCTCGTGAGGTTGTTGTAAGAAGTGGGGTGGGAGGCCCTTGACCACCGCCAGGGTGCTCTCCCTCAAAATTGGGGTGGAACCAAGCTAAATCACATACTGTCACCTGAATGGTGCTCAAAGCTAAAGCTAACAACGGACGTGGATCTAGCCCTTTGCCATGATGTATATTGTGGACCTCAATCTGACACCATCAGACAGGAGGCATTAGCAACAACAACACATTTAATTTATTAATTTTAGAAGTTTTCAACTTAAAGCAATTGTTTAGGGATATTAAATCACATGTATTACAAATATGAAAGTAAATGATAATTTCCTTAGTTTTATCAGAACAAATGAAAACACATGAAAGAAACAAAAAAAAATTTAGAACATGTACACAAATTTATTTCGACACATTATGCATTATTTTATAAAACACATTTTGGTCATGAATAATCCATCCAGTGTTTCCACATCTTTTTCATACATACAGAGTCAGAATACAATTTACAAAATGCACAGTAGTGCTTCTTAAAACAAGTTTTTAAAAGTTCTAAACATAATCAATGCTAACTATAATACATGCACTAAAGGAATTTTAAGCAACTTCACAAATACAGCTTAACAGTTTTTTTGCGATCATAAATATAACGAATACTTTAAAATATACAATCACAGAATTAATTGCTGAAAATCGTGTGTTTTATATAATCCTCCCTCATTCAATTTTAAAATTTTGCATGAAAAATAATTATTTTACTTCAATAAATGTTTGTCATTTTGAATAAGCCTGAATAAAATAACTTTTAATTAAAACTAAAACCTAAAGCAAACATTTCTAGTATTAAATTTTTTCAAGGGAAAAAAAAAAAAGACAGCTATCAATATAAAATCTAAAAATACCTATTTTTATAAATAAAATGATAATGTATGTCACATTAAAAAGATAAGAAAATAGAGAAATCTGTTATATCAATAGTCTTAATTCATTTAAGAAGTTGCATATTTCTAATATTTGAATTATAAATGAAAAATTCATCATTTCCAAGTAAAAAATTGTTTGAGCTGCAAAACAATTCAAAAACTTGGGTGAAATTTCTATTGCATATGACTTATTGCAAATATGAAAATAAATAAATAAATCATTCATTACAAAAGATTTCATGGATTTTTGCATACAGTAACTTCGTGCACAGTATTCGATATTTAATAAACATAAAATATTAGTTCACAGTAAATTTATTAATTACATCATATCATGCTTTTTATAAAACAGCCATGAAAATTGCTCAGATACTGGAAAATTTACACTAAAGGGGAGGAACTCAAACTGAATAATTTTTTCAAATGCAAAAATATTTATTATTTATGTTATGTCTTAATTTCACTATTACACAACATTTGGTGTCCTACTCAACACCGAATGGCTCGGTCAATTTTTTTCTTGCACATAATATTTTTGTCACTGATACATAAGTAGACTAATAAAAATTGCAAATTAAGTAAATATTTTCAAACTTTATGGATGTTTTAATAATCAAACATATTACCATTATAATTCCATTTATAATACACAAGTTTGAGTCCAGTTTTAACACAAAGGAAAAACAGCAGAATATAATTTAGAATACATACAATAACAAAATAATGCAACAAAAATAAAACAAATATAAATTAAAACATCAATCAAATGAACATAAAGCAAAATGCCAAACAAGTTCCTATGTAGCAACATAATCACTACGTAAATATAATGTTATTAACTTCCTAATGTATAAGTAGAGGTTTCATCGAGATTCTCAACTTAATAAGTATGAACAGAAAGTACTAAATGTGAATGAATGATTCATGCAAAATTAAAAGTTTCAAAAATGAAAGATTTTTTGCCCAAAAATCAAGTTTAAACTTATTTATTTAATGTTTGTTTGCACATTTCTGAGTTATAACGTTGTCCCTTTTTATAAGAGTTGGAAACAATTACAGATGCTATTGAAATTCCTTTTTTTTTCAAAAGATGGCCCATAAATTTTTTTTAAATATTTAAAGAAATAAAATTACTACAAATGTAACATTTCCCAAAGGTATCCGAATCAATAAATTATCCTTAATCGATTGAACTAAAATAAAATACAGACTAGAAGCCACTGAAGCTCATTTTGAAAAACCTGCAGGAATAAACTCAAGGAAATTTTATAATAGATATTTAACATCACACGAGTTGAATAACGAGTTGAGTAACGAATCACAAAAGTTGATTCAATGTTTGAAGAATTTGTAACAATTCATCTAAGGAACAAAATAAAAATATATTTTGGTACCTATTTAAATATACTTCTTCTATTACTAACAGTAGATCTTCATAATTTTAGTGATGTTATATAAAAAAAGATTATGTTTAGTTCTTGTTAAATTAGGTTAGATATCAAAATTATATCACTTACTCCTCAACTTGAAACATCAAAAATATTGATATGCAAATTCATAAAATATGCAAGGATAGAGAACAGTGAATAAATTCAATAAAAAACAAATCTATTTTTACTTTTAAATATTAATCTATAAAAAGCTTTAAAGCATCAAAATATGGTTTTTAGTTAAACATTTCATTTTTAAACATTCTAAATAAAATTTAGAATAAAAATTACCTCACAAAAGTTATAAGCCAATCCCCCCCATCAACTATTCATTCCAATGTGATATTTAACTTAATCAAAAGACAAATATAACTGATAGCTAAGAAATCCTCCAATATTGAAGCAGGTTTTTAATTAACATTACATAACATTCATGCTTTCTCACATTTACAATTAATACAGAATAGCAAGCAAAAATTTTGAAAGAAGTAACTACTTAAATTAAAATATCAATATTTATTACAAAAGAATAATAACGCAGAAAAAGCATTTTGCAAAATATCTGCTTTCTTGTCTGAATTTTGAAAAACAGTTTGATGTCCACGACATTATATTTACAAATCTTCACAGATAATACTCAACATTTATAAGGACTCTTCATAAATTTTTTGCTTAATTTTTTTAAAAAATGTTTTATGATAAAATTTAAAACTTATTACAAAATGATATTTTGCCACTTTATTAAACTAACCTGTATTTTTACAAATTTGATAGTTAAGTATTTACCTACTTTAACTCTTGAAATACACTTTAGTTCATGTGAGTTTTGCAGTTGAGCTCTCAAAGAAAGTCCATATGTTTAATTGTAAAATGGATTCTGATGAAGAGTACAAGTCTTGACTGCTACATCTTTTCCCAATTTATAAATTTTAACAATTTAAAAGCCTTCATTCATTTGATAGATAAACTAAGCCAAGTGACTAAGTCCAATGCTTTCAGATGAAAGATAAATTAGAAACATGTGTTCTTAAAAAAGATAAAATATCATGAAAAATGGGGAAAGCATGAAAAAAGAAATTTATTTGGAACAGAAGGGCCTTTGTCAAATGAAACAAATATTGAATCTGTACATAAAAAATAAAATTTTCAACTCGAATGAATGAAAACGACAGTGGAAATGGGGAAGGCTGAGTATTCAAAGCATTCTCTTTTAATGTATTAAGAAACGTTGCTCACTGAATCAGAGAGAGAGGTCGTAGAAAAAATGGTAACAATATTCATAAGAGAAATGAACAAGGAATAATTATTAACAAAATGTTTCCACCACATACATCAGCTTCTTCAGAATAGCAGGATCAACTTCCAGAAGATCGAAATCAAAGGTTGTGGAAGATAATTCAAATTGACCTGTGCCCTCTACAATATCAACTATTTTCTGTAGCAGACGACAATCATCAGATGCATTGATTCTCTTCTGGAGATGGATGAGAGCTTCATAGTTTGGGTTACTCGTGTTATGCTCTTCGTAATAATTTCTTTCTTCATTAGTATCATAACAATGAGGTGCACTTTTAACACTGTGGCTCACTGGCTTATGATAGTGATTTGAGTAATGGTTAGATTCATGTCGGTGTTTGGATGACTTGTGCTTTGAGGATTTATGCCCATGATGCTTCTCCTTGATCCTGCGATATACTTTAGGTTCAGGTTCAGGTTCTGGCTCGGGTTCTGGCTCAGGTTCAGGTTCTGGCTCTGAACTCTCAGCATGGTAGCTGCTCTGGGAACTTTCACTACTGGCTGGACTTGGACTCCTCTTTGGAGATGGTGAAGGACTACTACTCAATCTCCTCTTTATTGGTCGAGGTGAGGGTGAGGGTGATGCGCTACTTATTCGACTTTTGGGCCTCTGAACTGAGGACTCACTGCTGGATTTCTGCCTGGGTGAGTTTGTTGGAGAGAATGACAATTCCGATTCACTGGATAAAGAAGATAGCACATAGCGCTCTTTAGCAGGATTTATCGAATATTGATGACTTCCATCTAGAGATGTCTCCGAGATACTTGAGGGAGGACTGCTGTACTGTGCTCGAATAGAATTGCTCTTCTTAGATTCGGAATCTGATTCAGAATCGCTGGAAGATGATGAGGATACATATTTCTGGACAGGTGGACTTGGAGGTCTGGGTTTAGGAATCTCCTTGCGCTCAACTGGGGGCGGAGCAACGCTATGCTTTGGCCTTTCTTTTTCCTTTTTGATTTGAACCATTGGTTCAGGCTTGTGCTCTGGAATTTTCTCCTTGCTCTTGATTTTTGGGGGTTTAGCAGAGTGGACTTTGGAATGCTCCCTATTTTCAGAAGAATGAGAAGACTGAGATTGAATGAGTTTCTTTTTCTTCTTTTTCTCAGATAATCCATGATCACCGTGAGAATCTAATGGCCTCTTGACGGGTTTAGCCGCCTTCTCTGGCTTGGGGTGCTTCGTGACTTTAGGTTCTGAGTGACTACTTTCCTTAGAAGTGCTATGGATTTCTTTCAATCCGTGATGCTGGCTCTTGACCTCGACAGGAATATGAGAGTGTTCTTTTGGAGGTTCTTTCACAACTTTCTGCACTTCTTTTGAAGAGGAGAAATGACGCTCTTTTGGCACGTGATGACTTTCTTTGGGAATACGAGAAGGATCTTTGTGAGATTCTTTACGCTTCAGTGATTTTATGTGCTCCTTCGATGAATGACGACTATCTTCATCAAAAATAGGTTCTTGCTTAATAGCAACAGGCTCCTGTTTAATAACCGGCTCTTGTTTAATTGTAATATGCTGTGATAGTAACTGTTGCTGCTCCTTAGGTGCATTATGTGATGGCTTTGATTTGTGGTGACTTTTTTCTTTTGAAGAATGGTGCCCACTTTTGGACTGGTGGTGGGATTTTGAAGGATCTTTAGATGAACTCTCTTTGCTTGAACGATGAACTTCTTTAGAATGATGAGAATCTCTGATGATGGGATTGCTCTTACTGGAATGTCCTTCCTTGCTTTTATGATGTTCCTTAGAAGAAGTGTGTCCTTCCTTTGACTTGTGGTGAGATTCTTTTATTGGCTGGCTGGATTCTTTCGAAGAGTGATGACCATCTCGGGAGGATGACTTGAATTCTTTACTCACAGATGAGGAGGGTGCACTTACAGGAGGAATTTTACCTTTAGAGTGACTAGATGATCCACTTCCCTAAAAGTGAGAATTATCATTTAAGTATGTATTGATGAATATTTATGTAATATGAATCAGAAATTTAAAAAAATATATTTTAAAATAAAATAAATAAAATTAAAAGTACTTTTATTAATATAATAAATATATACACAATTAGCATTAATCTAAATATATGCATTATAAAAAAAAAGCATTTTTCCTTTTGTTTCTCCATTGTTTCATATATTTAATGTAATATTTGCAACAATTAAACTTCACAAGAGTTTTATGTTTTGTAGTTACTCAATCAGTTGAAATGTTTTAATTTACTATCCTATAAAATATTTGTAAAAATTACATAATTTATATCTCATGCTTTTATTAAAAATGCCTTATTCAAAGGTGAAAAAAAAGAAAGAAAAAAAATGAGAAATATAAGACAGTAAAATTATAGGAATAAAAGTAACAGAACTAAGAGAAATAATAAAATGCTTAAAAACGCTGATAAAGAACTATTTCATAATAAAAAATTAATAATAAAATCCTAGTACACTTAAATGGAGTATTATTTTTTCTTTGTGAATATTTTCATAATAAAATTATAAAATAAAAATAATATATGAAAAATAAACACTAAATAATAAATATTATCACAATAAAATAAATTATTAATATTATGTCTATTTTTTTCCTTAAAGAACAGAATTCACTTCTATGTATGATGATTTGAAGTAACTCTAATCCTGGAAGAAAGATAAGAATATCTTACTTTTGGTTTCAAAGATGATGAAGGATCAGGAGAGCGTTTGGCTATTATTGGAGCGCCAAAAATTTCTGTGAAGGGATGACTAGCTTTTGCTACAGGTGGGGGAGGTGGGAGCGATGGCGGAGAAGGAGGCTTAGGTGGCTTCTGATCCTACAATGGAAGAAAAAACTTGATTGGTGCAAACATGCAAAAAATATTTAAGTACAAGTGATCCTTATAATTTTTTAATTATACTTTAAATAGAGAAAAATTGTAGTACAATAAAACTAACAGAAATTATTTTGCATATAATAAAATTTTCTGACAAAATATTACAAATAATTTAATCCTATCTAAATAAAATTTAAATACAAAGTTACTAAAACAAAGTTGTTAAAACTAAAACTGGGCATATCAATGGTATATCAACAACAAATAACAGCAAAAATGTTTTTCTACCAAAATATTATTCAGCTCATTCAAACATTAAATATCTAACAAACTACAAATGTTTGTAAAAAATGAGAAGTATTGCATAAAATAATAAAAGAAATGCATACACAGTAAAAGTTATTTTTATAACTTTTAAGTTACATAAATTCCATTAATACTAATAATGTTTGAAAGAATACTTAAATTAAAAATACACTTTTGAAAACAAAAACATTTCTTGATGAAATAATTAATTTAGAAACAAGAGTGGCATCAGCATTTGTTAAAACTGAAGCAATAATTTGAATGGGACAAATTTGTACTTAACTGATTGGTTAAGAAACTTACTTTATTTGGAAAAAAAGATTTTGGCTTCTTTGCAGCAATACTGGCCTGTCTGGAATGATCATCAGCATTCTGGGATGTCGAAGCACAGGGTTGTGTCTGCAAAGAAGTGCTGCCACTGTTCTCAGCACTGCCCACACTCTCCTAAAGAAACAAGAAAATGATTAATAATTTCTTTTCAATAGTCATTTTTCAAAAAAAAAAAAATCATCAAATCACTTTTGAAAATGAAAAAACTATATTTAATTTGGATGATACAAATGATTGACACAAATAAATTTCATAAAAGTATGTACAATCTTCTAATTAAAAATCAGTACAACCAAATAAAAATAAAAAGCTTAAAATTTTTAATCAAGGCCATATTTAAATTAATATGTGCCTAAATTTATAGAATTATAAAACAAATAAAACTCTAAAAATTTTGTGTTTCTCTAAAAAATAGTTTTTATGTTGAAAGTTTAAGGTGTTAAGGCTGAATATTAGAATTATCTCTCTATTTCGATTTTTATGTATAATTTATTTTTTACACACACTTCAGCTCATTTTTAAAAGTATTAACTGGAAAAAATAAAAGAATTTTTTTAAAACTGAAAATGTTCATGACAATATTTTATCTTGATTAACATTTAATTTCTCTTTATTATAATGTATGTCATAATTATCAGTTCTACTTTAGTTTATTTGTAATCATCCAAATAAGTTGAAGTTTGAAAGCATCACATTATGAAAAAATCATAAACTTATCTTCAAAAATAATAATTTTCATTATTTTATAAAATTGAGATAAACATTTTTCCCAAATGTTTGATTTTGAATATATGCATTTTTAACTTTTCATAATTCTTGTCATTTTTTAAAATGATTTAATTAGCAAAGGCTATTTTCATCATCATTTATGCTATTAGATATAGCAGTAAACCATTATATACATATGAAATCAAAATAATGGAAACATTAACTGAAAAAGAAATTTTAATTCACGATTTTCGCTCGATTTATACTAAGACTCTACAAGCATAAAATACGTTTCGCGTTATATTTTTACAATAAAGTTACATTTTTCATATCACATATTTATTCCATATAAAACTGAATCAGCTTCTTTTACTGTTGTTTTCTTTCAATTCTCATAATCGTAAATATATTACTGAAAACATATGCTTTTGTTTTATGAATTTCAGTACAATTTCGGAAGAAAGCGTTAAAAGTAAATGAAAAAAATTGAGTCATTAAATATTAAAGATAAATAAACAAATTTATCGCATCTTTGTAAAAATCATATTTGGCAAAGGAATAATCGAAAAACTTTGAAGAGCTGCAATAAAAGAAACGACAAGACACGTCTAACAAAATTCCTTCTATTTTGTAATCGCTAAAAAAGTAAATAAATAAAAAGAAATAATAATAAAGAACCTGTAAGAGCAGGCAAGTTTTGCCAGAAAAGCTCGAATCAACCAGAAATTCCGGTATAAAGCATACTGATCTGAATAAAGTGAAATTAGTTCAGGGAAAATAGTTTGAGGAAGCTGTTCACTTAGCCTCAAAAATCGCACAAGAATTCGGTCAAATAGAAAGGTAAAGAAAAAATATATATCGTCTGCTGAAAACAAATCAGGGTCAAGAGATCTTCTGAAATATTTATATTAATAAAAGCAGATTTTCCAAAGCAGACGAACACGATTTTCTACCGCAATAGTTCATTTGCCTCCATCACGAAAAGAATTTTAATGGCAGACGTTATATCCGACCATATGTTGTTACCACGTGGAACGGTTAAAAACGACAATTTCGATAAAGCGAAAAGGTGAGGAATCTGGGAAAATAAAATATTCTTACATAGACGAGAAAATAAGCAAATAGTTCGACAGAAAATCTAAACAATGAAAAACTGTGGAAACGGTAACGTCAAGTTTTTCGCTAAAAAAGTGCGAAGAAACCAACTTTAAAAAATAACCTGTTTCACTTTCCCTCGTTCTTTCTTTTTAAAAAAATAAAAGTAGAACTAATGCATGTCGATGAATCTCATTTATTGTGTGTGAAATTCTTTTCCTTTTTAAAAATTTACTGAATTAAAACTAGTTTACTCCATTCAAATGTTTTTAAGGTACAAAGGTAAGGAAAAACACTGAGTGTACACATATCTTTAAAATCTGAATATTTTTTTTATATAAAATCATGTTATATTTTAAAAACATTGAATTTAGATCATAATATAGATAACATTTATTAAGTAAAATTACGAACATTGATACTTAACAAGAGCAAATAATTTGACCTTT